>CAEGAF010181850.1:0-14567 GCA_903067075.1 Micropoecilia bifurca
CAGATGTGTGCTCTTAAATACTTCAGTTCACTTACAGATAAACTATAGATCAATATGCCAGAATAAGTTATAAATTTTAAAACTATACTCAGGCTATTTCACTAAGTCATGTTACATCTTATCACATAATGTTTTCTGGAGATTTTCTTTATTCTAAAGTTGTTTTCTCCCACTATCTGGCTTCATGCCTTTTGAGCAAGGAGAAAAAATTAAGGAATTTCACAGATAGCTGTGAAATTCTGGTTTTCTCTTCCGCTCTACCAGGAACCAATTCTGTATTTTAATTCAATAAAAGGTTATCTTCCAGAAAGTAATCTTTTTGTTCAGTTTTCTCTCTCCAAAGTTCGTCCTGATGTTTCATTAAAACAATATACAACTCCTGTTTCCTAATCTAATCTTCAGGTAAGAGTTAAACAATCCTAAACATTTTCTAATAGAGAACAAAACCTTTTCAAATACATTCATGATCGACCAAGTTAATTTCTAAGCTAAATAATACAATTTTCAGTCAGAGCATGCAATACTAAGAGTAATCTATATGATGTTAATAGTTCAACAGTTTAAAGTTCGACAGTTTACGGGTTGAACAGTTTAAGGGTTCACTGAAAACTTTTCTCCTCTCCATGACCTGGTACCTCCTATACCAAGATGTTTTAAAAAGATAGCACGATCTAGCTCCCAAGATATATTAGTTTATGACCTCCTGTCTTGTGTGATAAAGGCCACAAGGACCCAAACTAAAAGCTTTCGGCCATCCATCACTATCTTTGGTGTCTTGAATACTTACCCCGGCCAGGTTTTAAAGTTCTAAACCACCACATAAACCTATTCCAAACTAAGAAATATGTTCTTAAAAGATTAAACTGAGCTAAACACTAAAAATGGTTATTTTTCCTCAACAACATTTAATGTCAAAATAAAAAATAATTCAACAAAACTAATAAACAGGCAACATATACCCATCAAACAAAAAAAACCCTCTATTATATGAAACAGCCCAACCAAAAGAAGGTGCCATAACTTTCATTATAGCATCTTTTTTGATGCTATAATGAAAGTTATGGCACCTTCTTTTGATTGGGCTGTTTCATATAATAGAGGGGTTTTTTTGTTTTGACTAAATTGATTAATTTAGTCAAAACTAAAGATTTTAATCTGGAAACACAACAAACATACTTAAGTTTCTCATAACAGATTAAACAAATCTGTTTTATCCAGAGTGAGTCTTCATGTTCGTTATCAAAGTAAATTTTACTTATTCCATATTTTGTTGGCATTTGTGGACATGAATCATTAAAATCATTCCATCATCAGTAAGTGTTTGTCCTGAAGACTCACTGTGGACAAAATTCATCCATAGATCTGTCAGGAGAAAGAATTCAACATGTTTGAAAATAAATAATTTTGGATGTAAAAAAAATAAAGTTTGGACCACAATACTTTGATCTTAAGAGGTCAATGTTATCCTAAAGAAAGATTCAATTTCCAATACATTCAATACTCTTTTATAACTTTACCGCCACAGCTGACACTGTAACAGTAGACTCTTTGCACTTTTGCCAAGAATTCAATGTGGTAGTTTTATTTTTATGTAGTCTTATCGTGGCGTTTCTAAGGTTTTGCTTTAACTGTACTTTAATCTGTCTTTATATCAAGTGCTTCGGCTTTAGATTGTCATCCTAAACGCGCCACCCCTGGTCATAATTTGAAGAACCGCCAACAGACATCGTTTCAAAAGAACGTATCGCGTTTGCCCGCTCCTCACCGCCGACATGGGTCAGAGGACAGAAAGGAAAAACGGGACAGAAGATTTAGCCATGCAAGATCTCAGAGTCCGCTCCACCAGCATGGCTCTGAAAGTAGAAGAGGGAGACGGAGTAGCAGATCACGGTCGCCGCACACCTCCAAACACAGTCTCGGGTGTGAAAAAAACTTCTTTTCAAGATACAAGCAGAATTTTATGGTATTAAAATGAATTTTATGGCATTAAAATGTTTTAATTTCTCCTTTTAGGCTCCGCTCTGATTCTTATGATCACCAAACTTCGTTACACTACCGCTCACGTTCAAGAAGTTACGACAGACTGTCCTCTCCCAGGAGGAGGGAAGCCAAGCGCTCGTCGCCGAGGAGAAGCTACGAGCACCGACCGTCTCCAAGAAGAAGCGACGAGAGACGCTCGTCACCGAGGAGAAGCCATGAAAGGCGGTTATCAAGAGAGAGATCAGTGTCAGGGCACAAGAGGTCCGGAAGTGCCGACAGGCTGGCTAAAAGAATCCTGGGAAAAAAAGGTTTGAATATCAAAGACTTTTAATCTTTAGCATTCTTTAGAAGTTGGTAAACTCCTTAACTTTTAGTTGACAAAATGTCTCTTTGTTTTCTAGCTGTTCAGTCTCTGTCCAAACAGTCCGACCTGGAGGCCATGGTTAAAACTTTGGCTCCCGTTTTACTGGCTGAGCTGGTGAATTTAAAATCCTCCGCTGCCTCGTCGTCCTCAAAGACGGAGAAAAAGACTTTTTCCCATAAATCATCCAAGGCCACGTCCAGCCGCCCAAAGAGCGGGACAAGCTCTTCAACAAAGCCTGCGGTTGGTTTCATTTAGCCAATATGGCTGCTATTTTTATCTGTTAAGCAGTTTATTAATTTGATCTATTTGTTTATCCTCTCCTGGTTCAGCCTGGTAGACCCACGTCTCCCTGTATGGTGAATTTCTCTGGTGTTTTTACTTCTCTTTCGTACACCGATATGGTCGAATCCATGGAGAAATTTGGAAAAGTAAAATCACTACTTATATACAGATCAACAAAGAAGGTAGGTATTTTCTTTCCTCCTTTATATACTGTATATCTGCATATTTTGTTATACTCTGCCTATAATTTTTTTTTTGCTTTGAAAAATCAATTGGGGTCAACAAAATAAATATTTTTGATAATGTACAGAAATCCCTTCTTAAAGTGAAAACATATTTTTACAAAATGACAAATACAAATATTTAACCTAAAATGACAGATTAATTTCCCTTAAGTCAGTATTTATTAGATACCTTTTGGGTTGTAGTTCCTTTGACTGGGCCACTCCACAACATCCATCCACCTTGCTGTGGCTGTACATTTTGTTTTGTCGTTTTCTCCTCAAGGCGCGTGTGATTTTTGAGAAAGCAGAGGACGCAGAGAAACTGCAGTGCTTGACGAGATTCAACGTGAAGGGATTGCCCATCTCTGTTGACAGGCCACTGGTACTTCACTTTGTCTGCACCTTAACTAATGTTTCACCATCAACAGCTCACTAACAACGTATTGTTTATTTATAGGGAACCCCTTTGAAGAAGTCTCTGCAGAAGGCAGCTCCACAGAAGTAAGTTATGCCTCAGGATACCCAGTTTGAAATGCTTAAAGAAATGAAGATTATGGGAATAAATTTGAACTTAAACAGTTTGCCAAGGTGCTTCATTTCAGTTCCCTCTCCTTTTTGACTTTCTTCTTCACAGAAAATCTGGTGTCTCCAGTTCTGAAACTACCAAAACCCACGTCACTGTGAAAGTTAAAAGGCTTGCATCATCTGAGACTAAAAACACTACAGCAGGCAAATTTGTCTCAAAAGCAAAAGTCTTGGTTTCCAAAGCAAAAGGCATCGCAACAAAGAAGGTCTCTAAAACTGTCAGCAAATCCAGTACGAATGCGAAAAGCACTGGGAAGACGGTTGGAGGGAAAAATCAGGCTTCAGTGGTCCCAAAATCCAAGATTGCAGGAAAGAGACCCCCTGCTAAGGCTAAAAAACCAGTGACAAACTCAAAACTTGTGAGAGACGGTGTCAAATCTGCACCAAATAAGGCATCACAGGTCAGAAAGCAGCCTAACAAAACCGTAGCAGGGAAAACATCAACTTCTAAACCAAAAACCACAGTCAAAGCTGTAAAGAAATCTGCGAAGTCTGAAGAGAAATCTGCGAAGTCTGTTGCTGAAGAGAAATCTGCAAAGTCTGAAGAGAAATCTGCAAAGTCTGAAGAGAAACCTGCAAAGTCTGAAGAGAAACCTGCAAAGTCTGAAGAGAAACCTGCAAAGTCTGAAGAGAAACCTGCAAAGTCTGAAGAGAAACCTGCAAAGTCTGAAGAGAAACCTGCAAAGTCTGAAGAGAAACCTGCAAAGTCTGAAGAGAAACCTATGAGTTCTGAAGCAAAATTAAAGAAAACCCCTGTGAAATCTGAAGAAAAATCTGTGAAAGCTTCATCAGAGAGGCAGAAAAGTCCAGTGACTTTAGTGGAAGATCGGAAAACTGGAGCTGTGGAAAAGCAGAAATGGTCTCTAAGGAAGACAGATACACAGCAAGGTTAGTTTCTGTTAAAAAAACAAAAAACTCGCTCTGGCATGTGGTAACATTTTGTGTGAATCCGGCTCAGTCGGGTCTTGAAAATCATTAATGTTTTTTTTTGTTCTTTAGTTTCTCAAACGTCTGCAAAAGCTTCTGCTGAATCCTCCACCATAACATCCGTCGGTGATCAGGGTAAAAATGCTGCTGAACTTCCCCATGTGGATGATAACAGCTTCAAGGCTTCAACAGCAGCAACTAACAAGAACAGACTGACTGAAGGAGCCGCATCTGAAAACAGGAACAAACGGGTAATGGTGGCTTTATTTAGACTTTCAAAATAAGACTTGATTCTCTATGAAGTGTTGAAGGTAGTTCATAAATACTTTTACTCAGAGCTCAACTGTTAAACTCAGTTAAGTTACTTTTTAATCAGGGAAAATTGTTTAACAGTTTTATTTTTGTTTTGCAGAGCAAGACAACTCCTGAGGATACAAAACAGAAAAACTCACCACACACAAAAGTAAATGAAATTTTTTTCTCCCCTTTTTAGTCTGTTTTGTACATAAGAACAATATCTTACTTGCATTTTGATTACAAAATGTACCTAAATTGTTTTAAAGTCTGACTGACATTTTATTTCCACCCAGGATGAAACTATTCATTCTTTAGGAGAATTTGATGAGCTTGACTTTTACTCTGGAGATTTTGTAACAGTCGATGAAATTAATGAAGACGTTGAAGACATGGTTGTAGAAGATCACTCTTCCTCACCTAAGCCAACATCCAGAGAGACAAAAGACAAGCAGAGCTCAGCTTCCAGAAAGACATCAACAAACTCTTCTTCATCCAAGTCTTCAAAAGGCAACTCATCCTCTCGATCCACATCGTCATCAGCAAACAAGCAAAAAAGCCTCCATGAGTCCAAGAAATATGAAACCAAAACTACGTCTGCAAGGGGAACTAAAAGTTCCTCCTCACTTTCAAAGTTTGTGAAAACTCCACCTTCCTCTGGTCAGAAATCTCAGTCAAACCAGGGTAAGCCTCCCATTCGGTCATCAAAACCCTCATCTGCGCGTGGAAGTTTCCGTTCACCAGCATCAGCCACTAAATCATCTGTAAAAACTCAGTCAGTGCATAAAAAGGATGTAAAACCTACACAGGGTGCAGTTGCAAAGTCTGACCACCATGTGTCAGCAGAGAGCTGTTCCACAAAGAAGGATGAATCCGTCAACGAGATGAAGAAAACCCAAGCAAAGGATAAGAAAAAAGGCAACAGCACAGAGGAGACGACAAGCTATGAGAATAAACAAGTTCTTAATTCAGTCAATGAAAAATCTGATGAGCAGACAAACAAGGATGACAATCAAGACAGAAGAACTGAAATACAAATATCTGGACCTGAGCAGAATCATCTCACTCATCAGGGAGCTGATAATGACAGCAACCCATCAGTTGAAAGCCAGGAAATGGAAGTAGATGAGTCAACCAAGCTGCAGGACGGTGCACTTAAAGATCAGGCTGCCACAGCTGATGATGGAGAAGAAGTTCCCACAATGACGCAGGTTTCTGAAAATGATGAGACTAAAGAAGCCCAGAGTTCTGACGGATCATCTGATAGAAACCAAGTGACAAGTGAAGAGTCCAACCAGACTCCAAATAGCAGTAGTGTAAAACAAAAAGATGACATCCTTTTGTCAAAGAGAGTCTGTGAAAGCTCCAAAGAGGTTGGTCAGACCTCTAATGAATTCCACGATGGCAGAAAAGACACTTTGAAAGACCAGAAACTTGTAGTTCCCACTGACCTCCTGCCTAAAGCAGAGGATGAACCCACAGATGAAGAGACTTACAAGGTCATAGATTCATTGGACGATCAACCCACAAAAACTGAGACTGAATCAGAACAAGCAACAAAAGACAGTAAAATTGTCTCTGGAGATCTCAAACCTACTGGACAAGGTCAGTCAAAAAGCAAAACATCTAAAGGTGAAAAAGAAAAATCGCCAAAGCAACAGGACAAAACGAAGCCCACAGTACAAACAAAGGACAGCAAGACGGAGAAAGAAGAGAGTCTTGAGGATTTTGAGGAAATGATGTATGAAGTTGTGGACTCCATTGAAGACGATTCTGTTGACGAACCCTCAATCTCAGGGATTTGTAGTAGGAAACAAACATCCAGAGGAAACAAAAAAGATAAGACATCACCTCCTGTAGAAGAACCTAAGAAATCTGATGACAAAGTAGAGGAAGTGTTCACAGTTTTAGACTCTGTGGAAGAAGAAAGTCCCAGTGAAAAACCAGTGGTGACGAGATCAACTAGAGGAAGAAGACAAAACACAGCAAAGAAAGTTGAAGAAAATACAAAGGCGAAGGAAGACAAGACCCCCACAAAAAGAAGATGCACACCAATCAGAGACTCAAAGGAAAAAGAAAAAGAGAAAACTCCAAAAAAAGATGTTCCTCTAAAGGAAAGTGCACCAACAAAGAAGAGTGACTCTGCTGTAGCAAGTACTGGTGATGAGGACACTTCCTACATGGAATTGAATACTGTTGAGTATGACCAACCAACGACACAGAAACCAAGAAGAGGAAGACCAAAGAAGGACAATAAAACAAGAAGAGAACAAAGTGAGGAAGGAGAAGAGCCTGTTTATCAGATTGTAGATTCTCTAGAAGAAGATCAAGAAAATACAATGACGATAGAATCATCTCTTCTGAAAGAAAGTGAGACTAAAGTAGAAATGGCTCCAAATGATGATACAGTTTCCACACAGATAAAAGATCCACAGCGACCCATTGGAGGGGAGGATGATGAAGCAGGGGCCACTAGAGAGAATCAACCTGCAGAAAAACAGAGGAGTACGTCAAAAATGGAAGTAGCTACCGATGAGTCAGTGATTCTACCTGAGAGAGGAGAGAAAGACGCGTCGGCTGCTGCGACTTGCAACAGAGAAGAAACTCAGGAGGTTGTTGCTCCTAAAGAGGCAGAAGAGGATCGATGGGAAAAGCAGGGAACTCAGGAGCGATCAGTGGGCCGTCTAAAGGTGCAAACATGTTCAAATTTAGATTCAGTAAACAAAATAAAACCAAACTGCTCAGATGATTGCTTTAAACTCCGTTAATGTTTCATTTTAGGTTTTGTCGACTTCAGATGACAAGAAAGAAGATGAGGAGAAAAACGTACAAACTTCAAACTCTTCTAAACGGAAACATGACGACAACACAGGTTTGTTTTATATAGTTATAAAGCAATGATGGTGTCATTCAAATAATAGCTCTGCAGGCTGTTAGTCCACACAATCAAGCTGGATGTTGGTATTCAGAAATCACAAGTGGGGATTATTGGCTTCTTTTCTCAACTATAATAATAATAATAATCAATTTAATTTGTACCGCACTTTTCATTAGAAAAAAATCTCAAAAGTGCTACACAGTGCAACTAAAATCGTAGATAAAATCAACAACATAAAAATCATGTGGAGGCAGAATAGGCTTGCTTGAATAAAAGTCTTTAAGCTGTGACTGATAAGTTTTAATCCAAGCCAGAATTTATTAAATGTTCATTAAAATTTGGATTAATGTTTGTTTTAGACAAAACTTGAACCAAACTAGTTGGAAAAAAAATTATTCAATGAACGTGAATTAATGGCTTGATGGACTTTTTCAGCTACAAGGTTTTAGAACGATTAAGTAGAACTATGATTTGGATATTCTAGCTGTGGTGTTTCATTTAGTTGTGTATTCATTAAGTGTAAAATCAGAAAACTCAAGAAATAGGAAGGACTTTAGCACAGATTTATTTGCAAAGTAGCTGATTTGAATTCTTGGCGAACGAGGAAAAGATGTTTTCATGAGTTTCCGTTGTTCTTCAGTTGTTGATAAACAGGAGAAAGATCTCACCAAACCCGAAGCGAAGCGATCCTGTCCTCAGTCTCCAAGTGTTCCTCTGGACCTCCAGCTGCCGCCATTTAACCCCAGCAATCCTCTGGGTGACAAATTCACACATTTAGAGAAAAAAATAAAAGAAAGACAGATTGAAATTCATTCGATTGAAATTCATAGTCATGTTTTTTTTTCCCCCCGTTTGTTTCCAGGTGAGGAATTTGTGGTTCCCAAGTCTGGATTTTTCTGTAACTTGTGCTCTATTTTTTATTTGAATGAAAGCACCGCCAAGAAAATCCACTGTAGCAGCCAGAAACATTACGACAACCTGCAGGTACGCACAGTCACATTAATAAAAACACTTACAAAACGAATTACTGGCTCATTCTTGGTTTCCTGTTTTTTTTCTTATTTTTCAGAAACATTACCAGAAGCTGAAACTGAAAACTTCATGAACGGCGACTCAAAAGTGTCTATGAGTCTTCCGAATGATCATTTCACAACTGCACTTAATTTTTCTATAAGAGAAACCAGACTTTCAGACAACCATTTCATGTGTTCATCATTCACCATGATGCTGTCAGTCAGTTCAGAACATTTTAAAAATATTTTTTCTATTAGATTTTTTTGTGCTTTCTTTAGTTTCAGATGCAAACACTGACAGACATGTTCTAAAGTTTAAGTGGGGAAAAAAAAGAAACGTAGTTTCTTTCCATTCTGGGAAAGTGGAGAAGTCTTTGAATAATATTTTTTAGCCTTTTATGTACATATAATGTCCTTTCTTCTTGCCTTACTCCCTTATTGCTTTGTTTTTTTGTGACCTTCCTCCTGTCTTGTTTTGTCTTTGGTTCTGTTGTATGTTTAGTTTTTCCTTCCTTTACCTCCTTGTGCCCTATTTTCTGTCTATTCTTTCTTCCATTGTCATCTTTCTTGTTTTTTCCTTCTATGCATCCTATATTCTGTCCTTCATTTTTTTTCCTTCTGTGTTGTCCACATCTCCTCCTTCCTATCTTTTCTTGTTTCCTGGCTTCTGCACTAATTGGCACAGAAGCTGCTAGCTAGTAGTTGTTTGGATCTAGTGCTTGTTTGATGCCCAACTAGCTACGAGTACGAATTAGAAGCTATTAACTACTAGCTAGTACCAACTAGCTTCAAACAAGCTAGTAGCTAGTAGAAGCTAATGTCTATCACTATCTAGTAGCTAGTAGTTGCATCTAGCTAGTAGCTTCAAATTATAAACCATTATAGATGCTAGGCGCTACTTGCTAGTAGTAGCTTCTGCTAGCTAGTTGTGTCTGATCTCCTGTTTTTCCAAAATCCTTTCCTTGTTCTTTCCATACTTTTTTTTAATTCTCCTTCATTTCTTTATGTTTTCTTGACAGGTTCTGTATTTAAGCTCTGTTAATTTCAGAAATTTAATTTTTAAATTTATTGAGAAGTTTATTGTTTCATGTTTTAACCCAAAAATAAAAATTTCACAACTAAGAAAAATGTAGTTTGGAGTTTTGTGAATGATGTGTTGAATGCCTGAACAACAGTACTGAACTTAAACAATTTTAATATTTGACAATGAATGACTGATTGTGTTTATTTTAAGAAAATTATGGTCTCATCCATGTTTTCACATGAATTTTTGTAATGACTCATGAAAACCTGCCTGATAAATGACCCCTGTTTTGATCCTAAGACAGTTTTTTATTCTTCACTCTTTGTTCATGCTTAAGTTTTGTCTCTTAATAATTATTTTGGTTTTTAGCAGTTTTTATGAAAGCACATTGAAGTACCGTATTTTCCGGACTATAAGCCTCAGATTTCTCTCCCGCTCCAGGTTTTCCACAGTGATGCAGAGGGGCGGACACCCAACATTTGAGTCACAACAGGTCAATTGATTATCACATTTATTACGGTTTAAAAAGAAAAGTTGCCAAGTTTAGATTTAACTGAACTGATTATGAGGGCGTATGAGTTTGAAGAGAAAAATATCCTTACTGTCTGCAACTAGCATGAGCTAAATGAAAATCTTTAGATTTCAACGGCAGCTTGCATCCATTATTGTTGCACTACTGCCATCTAAAGAAGGTTCCTATGTGGAACCTTCTTTAGATGGCAGTAGATGGCACTACTACTATCTACTGCCATCTAGATGGCACCATATCCCAGGTTTCACACTTTGACCTCTGCTGCAGAGATGCATAGCTTCAGGAAATTTGAATGACAAATTACTGAAAAATACAAACATTAAAAACGCAAAATATAAACATAGGAACAGAAGATACATTTATTCGAAGCTTTTTACAAACTGAAAAAAGTGTCTTTCTCCTAAATACAAAATTCACATGCAAACAGATCAAGCACTTAAAAAACCCTCCTTGTTTTTTTTTTTTTGCAATAATTTGAGTCGTTTCAAAAACCTCAGGAATGTAACGTCACAAATCAGCAGACACTACCTGTCACCTAGCAACCCAAACGGAGCTCCAGCTTTTTTTGTTAGCTGGTTTTACCGCTGTATGTGCTGCACAATGGCTGCTGGAAAAGATAAGTGTTTTATTGTTGACTCACCATCCAGAAACCTCTTGCTACATTCTTGCTGGTTGTGCAGAAGGCTCCACTTCTGCTTTTCAAAGATGCATGGTTGTACAATTGTGCAGCTGTTTGCAAGCCATTTTCACGTGCGGCTGATATTTGCATGACGACTGGAGTATCTGTTTCCTGTTAAAGCGCTCCTGGACTGCTGTTCAGCGGGCCTCACAATGTGTCTAAGAGTTCGTCCGGATCGGGAAGCTTCACTCTGAGATGGACACCATCGGCAACAGAAAGTGGACAGAGCCACCCGATCTGCTTTGTTGTCGAGACGAGGTTAGTGATGCTTTAATGGACGTCACACAACTTCAAAATGAACAGAAAAAAATCTGAATATATTAAATAACAAAAGAGAGTTAAGTGATCATCACCCAGATTTATGTGAATTTAAGCTAAATTTTTAGAGGTATTTCTGTTAGGACAAATAAGAGACTCAATTTCAGAAACAATGAATGAGTTAATATTTTCAACCTGGAAAAACTATTTAAAGCCCATTGTTGCTTTGAGAAGCATCAGTCTGATGGCAATGGCAGAAAACTTAAAGACTGAACTGTGGATCAACAGGTTAATGATTATAAGACATTATAAGCCTGAGTCCTGTAGAGACCAGAAACTAACACCACTGAGTTTCTTCACTGATTGATCTTATCTTTTTAACTGCGTCATTTTATTATTTTTTAATTAAATTCTTAATTTGTTTCTGTGTGCTTTGCTTTGTCGTCTTATTTTTATGCTTTGTTTTATCTTATCAGCTTTGACTGGTGCTAAATGGTTTGGTTAAAAAATACTGTGCTTCTAAAAATCCTCATAAATAATCAGAAATAACTACGTCTGGACATGGTGTTTTAGTTTACTCTTTTCAATAGCAATATCTAGGAAATAGTAAGAAAGAAATTCATGGTTTGTCTCTTTTCTGACATCTAAACATGTGATTTGATCTTCTGTATTGATTTATTTCCACAGTTACAACAATAATACCTATCACTCTGATCTCCGATGTGTTACTGTCACTGTTGGAAACTGTAAGTTAATTTTGTTTTAAATATTTTGTTGGTTATTTCCAAATCTAATCAGCTGGAATTGTATCCATGTCGTCTAAAATAACCACAAAAGACTTTATTACAACTCAAACGATATCAACTACAACCAACCAATCAGTCCCCATTGGCCACCAAGCTGCAGTGACTTCAGCCACAGTAGCACCAGTTTCATTATCACACCGACTACAACCACACAAAAATAACTACTGCAAAAATAACAACCCGACACCCAGATGACTCACCACCTAAAAATGCTTCTATCTGCCTATTTTCACTGAATGTACCTGAACATGCATTAATGCACTCAATGGAAACTGCTTCAGCTCTATGCAGAAGCCGACATACACAGACAGCCTTCCTGGTCTTCAGTGCTGGGGTTCAGCCAATCAGCAGCAAGGAAGATTGTTGCTGATTGGCTGATTTGAACACTAGTCAATAGAGAGTCTAGTAGAAATGCAAAACTGCATCATCAAAACTGCATATTTTTATATTGTAGATTTGCAGTACAACAAAATGTGCAAATAGTTGGATTTTCTGCTAATTTAACAAGGATTTAAAGTTACTTTAGTTAGTTTACTTTATTTACGACACAAACGGTCCATTCTTCATTTATTACCAGTATTCACAACATTTAGAGACCAGAACCGCATCCTAGGAGACGAACTGAGACTTGACTCCTTATAACTGCCTATTTTTATAGTTTAACCATCAAATGTACTTTACCACATATTAATGTACACATGGTAAAAATCTTGGCGCTACAGTAGACACTAACATCTCCAGTCTTCCTTCCTTCTAGCCTCTAGACCAGGAAGACTGGTTATTTAACCAGGTAAACCCCATTGTCACTTTAAATGAATGGTGCTTCTGGATTGGCTGCTTTGAACACCAGTCAACAGAAAGTCGAGCAGCATTGGACTTTTACAAACCCAAGTTGTATTTTAGATATGCTCTATGAAAAAAATCCCAGATATGGCAGATTTTCTACACATTATTTGGAGTTTCTCAGAAAAATCTGGGTCTCTACTGTTAACCATGAAATTTCAAGCTCAAAATGTAATAACTCAAGTTGTGGAGGTCAGTTCATCATTTAAGTTAAGGATCCGCTCTACTCTCATCGTAATAACGACTAAACTCCAACCACATTTAAACCAACCCAACCTTCCCTCTGTCAAACTCGGCTCCTCTAATTGCAACGACTCAAACTTGTGTGTCTCCAGATTATGTTGTGGCTCTCAGAGGACGGATCTCAACTTCATTATCTCTGGAGAACGATTCCGATGCTCTGGTCAAACAGGTCAGTGACTCTGTTGTTCCTGCTGCTTTTACCAGTTTACTGTCAACTAAAGACCAGTTTTCCTTCCTTTGGTTCCACTCAGATTTTCAGTTTGGTTTTGATTCCAGTGTCTGAGGACAAACACTGATCATTCTCTTTATGTGGAACTGATGAACCTATTTGTGTTTATTTTTTACCAGATTAAGGATGAACTGACCAGACGAGGGCTGCATACAAGCATAGATGTTCGCCTCCACAGGACGGGGTGATTTAAATTTGGGACACACTCTGTACTTCTGCTGACTGATGCATTTCCTGAAATTGGGATCTATGGCTTTTTGTTACTTGTTACGTTAATAATCATGATTATTGTAGCTGATATCTCTCTGTTATCCACTGGAGAAGGATCAAATCTCCTTCCTGAGCATTTAAAAATAATCTGGTATGGACCACGAATGGAGGGACGGGTTGTTGGACAACCTTTTTTTATCATCACAGTTATTCGTCTGTTTTAGGTTTTATAACGTTCTTCTATGTAAAATAAACAGTTTTAGTGTTACTCATCATCTGCATTCATCTTTGTAGTTTCAGACGATTAACGTCATCATTAAATATAAAAACTCTTCACAGATGATCTGTTTCCTTACAAACTGTCAAAACATAGAGTTTTAACAAATATGTAAAAAATATTTTTTGTTAAAGTAACACTGAAACTTTAATGACGTAAACATCAGATGACATGTGGCAGGACCTGCATATTGAAGTGGCACAAATCTGATTTTATTTGGAAGAAAATATTGGAATCTGACTGTTCAGACTGACTTGTAGAAGTCAGATGAGGGTCACATTTGGCTGCGGTCTGAACGTAGCATGAGAAATTCAACACAAGGAGTCAGTGAACTGACATGAAAAGACCCTAATGCAGTGGATCTTAACCTTTTGTGAGGTAACAAACCCATCAGATTCAAATGCGCATTCACTGAACCCTTCTGTAGTGATAAATAAAATATGATTTTTTTTTTTTTTTTTTTCAAAATTCAAGACATGGGGTCAAATCCAAGATCTTATAAGTAGAGTCTCTGAGAACAGTTCTTCAAAATATAGTCAGTGTTTTCAGCAAAGTTGAGCTGAACTGTCCAGCAACGACCCAAGGTATTTAAGATTTACTACAGTTTCAACAGGTTGGCCATCGAGAGAAACTGGAACCACTTTAAAGTGTTTAGGTCATTTAATTAGCTCTATATTCTTAAGAGAATGAAAAATTAACAATAAATAATAAAGACTTTGCGGTATTCTGATTTAGTAATGTAATTATATTAGCTGTGTTTCCACCTCCACACCACTAGAGGCAGCACCAACCCCGAAAAGATGCGACTAAGGAGCAGATTTAGAAGAACACAGAAAGCTACAGAATTTGGTAAAAACTGAGCTTTGCTTAAGTAAATAAAGACACAAGTTCAAATCCATGCTGAGAGTGAAGCTCCTCC
>CAEGAF010181867.1:0-20879 GCA_903067075.1 Micropoecilia bifurca
CTGCTCCTGATGAATAAGTGCTGTACTATTTATTGGCATGAGTGGGTTTTATAAGCTATTAAGAGCAGCATTGTCAAATATTGAGCCACCGAGAGATAGAAAACATATCGTAAATTTAGCAAGTATGTATACTGCCTGGATTAGAATAAATTTATTCTAATCTATTCTGGATTAGAATAAATTCTGACTTTGAATATAATTTATTTGGTGACGCTTATTGTTTAATACATACATGTTTTAGAAGCTAAAGGTGGTAAGGTTGTGAAGAAACTATAAGTTGTTTCAGTATCAAAACATTAAATGTCAAGAGGCAGCTTTGTTAATAAAAATCTTGAGATGGAAATAATGAATTTTATTTTTTCTCATTATCTGGGGGTTTATGAACCAAAAGCAGAAATATATTAATGCTTTTTACTTCATTAATCAAAACATTTCTTTTGTGCTGCTGTAACAATAGATTAAAGTCTTTTTTTTTACACTTACCAGTAAACAAATTTGCCCCCATTTGTATTTCCCTCCAAGACTGTGTCTCTTTAATAGAAGACAATCTTTTTAAAACAAACCTCAATGAATGGAAAAACTGGATCTCTAATGGAAACAATATCGGAAGCAAATGTCATTAAACACAGCTTGTTGTTATTTGGATTTGCAGCAGTCCTGTATCTAGAATGAACAGAAGACTAGCAGGAATCAAGTGAAAATTTAAAAAAAATGACACTGTGATAGCATCAACTTTGCACCCCAAAGAAGTGAACAGATCAGTCAACAAACTAATGACTGAAATATAAGATGAAAAAATAAGATGAAGTGACAAAAAAACTAAAGATATGAAGCCACTCGTGCCCTCTTGTGACCTTTTTGAATTCCTAAATACAAAAAACATTACTTGTGATGAAAACGCCTCCAATAAGTTTCCCTTTTATCTCACATTTAAAATTCAAATTTAGATCCCTGGATAAAGCTGTCAGTAAGACGCTTACTGAAATGCACACCCATGCTCATCAGATCGGCCTCCTTCAGGACTGACCTGCGTCGACTCTCTATTGTTATTGTGTCAGGAGCCACTGTGCCCTCCTTCCACAGCGTTAAGACGCAGTGATAACTGTGACCGGATCTGATGGAGGACCATCAGAGGTCATATTCTGCAGCCCATCATCTTCATTCTCTATCCTATCTGCTGTCAACCCTCAGCCTCCCTGCCCATCAGCTCAGACGGAGAAAAAGCCAGAGCGGCGACCCACCCGGAGGTAAGCGATGACGAAGGTCAACATGTAGCCCCTCTGTCCATTGTCCTCTCCTGCTGCCAGGCCCCTAGAAAGACAGAACATGGTTAATATTTAACCGCTCCTTTCTTTCAAGCTTTGTTGCTCAGGCTGCAGGCCCTCACAACAGCTGTCCTGGAGCTCGTCACTCCAACAATGTACAGATCAATGCTGCTGCGCTCCACGCATCGCCACAGGTCAGCCACACATCTATCACCGGCTGTGGGTAATCACATTTTCATTTACCATCCAAACTAATCAGGCCGAGCTCATTAGAAAATCACTATATTGATTTTTTTTTTTTAACCCGTCTTCCTGTTTCCTCACACCAGAGGAAAGCATTCCTTACTGCTCTAACCCAAGTAATCCATCACTGACACTTGATCTGATGGGTGTTCACCATTTCTTTGAAATAATGCAATTATGGAGAGGATGCTACATGAGACTGATGCGCCTCCTCTGCTTTAATAGCTTTCTATGATCCAAGCAAGCCTGGAAGTCTGAGCACAAGGCAGCAGAGTAAAACTAGAAAGGAAGAATGTTAGAAATAAGCATCGTCCAAGATGAAATCATTGGCAGGTGAAGCATTGTTTGAACACTACGTAACCTACAAAGTCTGGTTTTCATTATGTTGATTGATGCCTGGAATGTGTTAAAAATTTAAGGTACATGGTAAATACCAAATACATCAGACGTATTCACAGTAAAAGATGAATATTTATGCAAACAGTTGTTTTTGGGCCATTTCACATCTTCACTATACTTTTTATTTTTTTCAAATTTTGTGCAAAACATTTATAGGGACAAGAAGGAGTCAACTGTTATCTTTTTCGTGGACATTTTCTACTTACATTGAAAACAAATTAATTAAAACGGATTTCTACAATGCGGTTATGTGACTAATAAAATACACCTTTCAGCAAGAGGCACGGTGTGTCAGGAATCTTACATTCTTGGCCAAACATCAATTAAAAGTTACTATTAACATCTAATATACCTAATTTAGAGTTCTCAATTGTATGTGACAATTGTTGCATCATCAGTCATCCACAGTATATAGTGCATAAATAGGACACAGCAGATGCAGATGTTGTGATTCCATAAACAGCTATATTTCTTCGAGATCAAAGCTGTGAACCACTACTTAATTAAAAAACAAACAAATAAATAAATATAAATCCGCTGCATTAGAAGCTGCAAATCTGTCTTGTTTTAACCTTAGGTAAAGAAACACATTTTGAATAAATTCTGTTTAATCTTCAGAGACTCTTAGAAATTGCTGAAAACAAATTAAAGGTTACAGAAAATAAAACCCAAGAGGAGGAGTTTTATTCCCAAAAGAAACCTTAATAGAAAGATTAAAAAATATATACATTTAGACAAGCCTGTCTGTTTAAACTGCAATGTCAGCTATTATTTAAAAAATAAATAGGAAGTTGTCACTAAAGTATTCCTTCGTAATTGAAACTTCAAACTTGAAGTCTTGAACATGGGAAAGCAACTTCAGGTTGAACTCGTTGAACAGGCCGGTGTTTTAAAAAGCGGGGTTGGGACAGTGGTTTCCTCTATAGTGGGAAGTCCCAGCTGTTAAGTAACATGATCAATCATATCAGCTGAAGACTACCAGGCTGTGCCATCTTCTTCTGTGCTGTCCTCAGGGGACAGCTGCTCTACTATCACTTCCCTCAGCAGACTCGCTTTAACATTACAGCTGTGCTGGAAAGAGGACATCTAGAGGTGACTTAGCAGTCCACACAAATGCAACCTACTGCGTCACAGAAGTGTGTGACAGAGTTTTCTCTTTTAACCCAAGTCACTGCTACTCCTACTTCTAGCCTGCATTGAGGGAGACGTGGCGTGTTTTCCTCCTCATTCAAATACATTTAAAAGGACAGAATAGACCAAGTGTTCGCACCCAAATTTCGCTGCAATGTCATAAACTTGCTTCTCGTGCTGCAGCACCTTCTCGCGGGGTCCTTCAAACAGCAGGGTGGCCACACACAAGCGGTTAGGGTCAAATCCTTTGAACTGAAAATTAAAATGGAGAATGTCTTTTTTTTGTTGTTCTTTTTTTTACAGAAAACACCAGAGGCAGAGACATCCAAATAATGTTATGGTGTGTTCTTTTTTTTGTTTTACCTTGGTGATGTAAAACTTCTTTAGTCCGTCCAGAAATGATGTGAAAATTGAAGATACTTGTGGCTTCAGGGCATGACCTGTTAAAAAAAAAAAAAAAAAAAAAAAAAGCAGATAAATGTGAATCTTGCACTACAAATAATAAACCTTTCACTGGGATTTTCAGGTTGATTGACCAAGACTGATGACAGCTGCAAACTCAAAAAAAAGCCCACAGTTTTTGCTGAATTCTAACACTGTTGAATGAAGTTCTTGCTCACAAAGGAAGACTTAAAAAAAATAAAGTCTGTCAATACCAGTATTTATGAATTTAATGCAAATAATTAATGATTTTATAAGGGATAAAATAATAGTTTAAGACAATTAACATTTTTCTTCCTATATAATAAATATTAAAGAGAAATTATAATTCTCCAAAATCAGCACTGGTGCTGTCAAAGCTTGATTAAAAAAAACAAAAAAAAAACCTAGATTACAAATTTGACCTGAAAATTCCATAAGTCTTGAACAAAAATTGACCTTTCTCTGATTTTTAGACAAACTATTTCTGCTGCATCGTTTCCCATTTGGAGAGGCCGAGATGGTCTGATATATTTGGGCTTCAACCAGAAAAAAAGGAAATATAAATAGTAACATTTGAATAACTTCATAACAGGCCCAATAGCTGCCAGCGACAGCAACTATAAATCAGGCAGTTTCCAAAGGGAAGTGGGGTTGACGCAGTGATATCAGTCTTCCTCACCCTCACTTTTTGATTTATTCCTGATCGGACGCACAAAAGCGCCTGTGGACAAGTGAAAATGAGGGGCTGGGGGCCGATGGGATGGTTATCAATCACAGCAGGGAAGTCATGGGTGATGTCGCGGAGACTTAACAGTTCATTTATTTCCCCCCATGCCAAAGTCTCTTCATCACTTAGTGTCCTAATTGTTTCCATTCCAAAATGTGATTGCGGGTCTTGGGGTCTCTCACAGCTATCAAAGTCGTTAATTAAATACTCAAAAATCCAGACACAAAATGATGCACGCATAAGCAAAAGCTTGCTTAACTCCTTTCTCTGGGTTTCTTGCTTATCCCTTTCTTTCAACAGAATGTCTTAGTTAACATATAAAAAAAATTTAATAATGTAGCGTACAAAAACGTATAGGTGATGTCAACGGTCAGGTATTTGTAGCCAGCATTATTAAAAGTAGGGGGGGAAACACTAAAACCAATGAATGTAGAAGAGAGCCTTGTGTTTGATGTAGGGGTCAAAAAATAAATATATAAAGACAAAAAACAACAAAAAAAGAGGGTGAAAAAAACCCATTGGTCACCTCATCTTTCCTACTTAATGCTAAGAAGTGCCTACTCCATGAAAAGTGGAAATACAGGGGAGATAACGAGATCCCTGGGGACGGGGGAACTTTACAGAGATCTCCGGTAATGCCAGATGCATTCCACAAGACCTCAGGAAACAACATCATAAAACTTCAACAGAGCAACTACTTCATTTTGGCCCAAGTTATTTGTCATTATGCCTTCAGTCCTGCTCTCATTTCGTACAAATGCTGCGGCTTTGCTGCAAATACAATAATCAGATTAACAATTTGGAGCTGTAGAAAGTGACATGAATGTTTGCAGCACTCCCTTTTTAAACCATACATTTACATGAATTAAAAGTTTGAGAAAAATCAATTTAAAATAAAGATATAAAGAATAACTCAACGCACTAAACTCTGAGCAAAGTGCACCAGATATGTTGGGTAGAAATACAAATAATGTATATTTAAATATACAGAGCGGGTTTTTATGGTAATTTTGAGTAACTACTGAGGAACTACTTTTCTCAACTCAGCCTTCCTGTTATCTGTTAATGGTCTCTCCATAAGAACCACTAACTTGACATCTTAAAAATAATAATAAAACAAAATCTTCCTTTCAATTTGCTTCTTATATCTTTAATGATTTTTAAAGCCTCCCACTTAACATAAGACAAAATGCCTAGGCCACAAATCCTCTCATCTAATGAAGCATTTGGTTTCAAGTGTTGGCTGGTCATACTCACAAGTAGTCAAAGTGATGAAATCAACAGTATTTATGGTATGATTAACAACATATTTGAAAAATGTCAGATTAGAGCATACTATAAAGAATCAAA
Source organism: Micropoecilia bifurca (assembly GCA_903067075.1). Taxonomy (NCBI): domain Eukaryota; kingdom Metazoa; phylum Chordata; class Actinopteri; order Cyprinodontiformes; family Poeciliidae; genus Micropoecilia; species Micropoecilia bifurca. Next base: position 5,539 of record CAEGAF010181867.1, read on the forward strand.
CTAAACTTACCAAATTTAAACTGCTCATTATCCATGAGCCGTATAGATGCTGGAGCACACCTCTGGAAAGCAAAATAAAGCTCAAATACATAAAAAACATTATGTAACAAAAACAATGTAGATGTTATTTCAGGTTAAAGGTTTAGATCAGGTTATCTTATTATAATGTAAGTTAACAAAAACATCATTAGCAAGTAAAACATTAAAAAGAACTGGTGACATACAGGTCTGTAACAAAGACCAATATAAAGAAGTGATGGCCTTCATACCTGTCTAGCCACTTCTCGAAGACACGCAACACCCTGCTCAAAATTGGGGAACACCACAGAGCCGTACTTCTGATACTCTGGCATGGGACGGATTTTAATTGTTACCTCAGTAACCACACCAAGGGTTCCTAGAGGAACAAAAAACATATTTTGAACATGGTTTTTATTTTTTGAACAACTTGATTCAGATCTGGGTCAAAGTGTGCATTTCTGTTTCACTTTAGCCATTTGTTAACAATCTACTTGCAAACATCTGTATTTTTTTTTTCTTCCTTCTCTACGTCTGATGCTGTTTACTATAAACATGCCTGAGCGTGTGAGAACATAGGCTTGTTCATGGTTAAGCTACAGATGCTGCCTTCCTGGGACTAATAAAGTTTTTGTTCTGTATCTGAATGCAATTTACACCAGCTGAGCCTTTTAAAGCAGAGTTTAAGAGTATTTTACAAGGCTCTCCGGTACATGTCCTCTGGGTCATTCGTATGACCTTGGTCTCACGTTTCACGGTAGGTCTGGTGCTCTACCACACGCAGGGGGGGAAAGCTAAGATTTATCTGCACGAGTGAAAGAGCAAATAAAGTGGGTCCCTATCAAGGGCAGTGGGGGGCCATCAACAGCAACATATTTACACGTAAAGCAGACACTGGCTGACATTATGACCTTGGCAAAAGTCTTTTTCTAGTTCCTGCTGAAAAAGACACAATGCTCTCTTTTAAAACATTAAGTTAATCCTCCATCGCACAGGTAAAACAGTTTGAAGTCATTTAAGTGAGGTGCCAGAACAAAGGCATAGGGTGGAGGAGGCTTACTCCAACTGTATAGAGCACAGAGTTTTACGGTGTTGCCCCTCGCTCACCTGTTGGGCCAGTGTGTCAATCTATTTCAAAGAATACTGAGAAATATTTTCTTTTGATTACAATAAAAATAGCCTATATAATTATGCTGCGTAATGTTATAATCCAAGTCTAAGTTTTCCTTTATGAATATCAGAATGGCAATAAAAAAATAAAAAATATATCCAATAAGCACTTTAACCTAAAGATATAAAGAATAAAGAATAACTTGTAGCAGGTGTTTGCTGCACATGTTAACTCTATGTATCAAAATGACAAGCTCGTGATGTGGAGAGCATTAAAAATAATTATAATCTATATGTTGGATTATATTTGCAGCAGTAGAAATCCCTGAAAATAGAGAACCTCATATTTGTCCATACAACACATAAACATACCGGTTTCAGGGGATTAGGGACGGTTACCATGGTAAAATAATCTGCAGAGAAAACCACACGCATTTCAGAATTTTATTACTGTTAAACCTATGTTCCGTAACCATGGTAACAAAGTTTCTGCACATCAATTGGACTTGCAGAATATTTTTCATAGTCCCTCAGACAAAGTATCTAGTATCCAGTAGTAGTGTGACAAGCAAGCCATCACATGCATCTGGAAATCTTTCAATCTGTTACTTTTTTGGTGAGCCCATTGTGTTATTTTGCCTGTTGCGCATCTTCTGTTGACATAAATGTGGAAATTTCCACATATCCTCAGGGGCTCGTAGCGAACGCTTATCTTTAAGTCCCTACTTTTCTCTGCTCTTCTATACTGACTCAGTCTGTAATAAATACAACACATTTATTTAGATGGATACGTTGATTTCCATATTACTACATTATATTAAAGACAACTAGGCATTCTGGATCATATAGTGGCTTTTATGGCGCCTGTAAAGTGGCTATATATGCCACACGCTGCTCTCTAGTGGCCCAGTGGAAAACATATGACTTTGATTGCTCCTCCTCTTAGGCAGGAGGAGCGCCAGAGCATGGATTGGGATTTAGAGAAAGGGGAAATGGAGGGAGGTGGAGGAGGAGCTGTAGTGCAACAAAGTGCAGGAGGATGAGGCAGTGAGGATAAATGGGAGGCAAATGAGAGAGAATACAAAGAACCAATGCTGTGATGCAGCAACATTTTGTAAATAAAGTGTTACAAGATTTTCCATAACAATCACCTCAGTGACGCCCTCCCCTCATGTAATAATCATTTAGCTCCGAGCATTAGCTCATTCGTTTATTTCACTGAAAGGAGTTTTGGAGAGATTAGTGATCAATCCAATACTTCTTCCTCCCGATTGAAGCCAGGAGGAAGAACTGCTTTGTATTCAGGCTACTCCAAGGTCAGAGAGATAAACAGTTCCCTTTGTTGTGCAGAGAATGAGCAGATTAAGCTTCCAGACAAATTCCTAATAAAATGGATGTGGTGCTATTAGCATGCAGGGCATAGCTTGTGCAGCGTAGCTGCTGTTTAAGTGGCCTACTGTCACACTGCAGCGAGGCGTTCTTAGCTTGAGGAGGTTGATCATTTTAATGAGGCTACATGGTGGGCTGACCTTTAGCTTCAGTGTTAGGTCTCCCAAAGAGACACAAAGTCCAAGAAATGTGATGTAGTCCTGTTCCATCTCTATGTTGTGCACTGGCCCCATTTAGCCGGCTTATTTTCTACCTCAGCTTAACAATAACTGGTTTTTCTAAGTTCAAACCCAAACTGTAAGGGATGCATGTGGAGGTGATGATCTGATTTGCATTAATAAAAGTTGCTTATGATTTTAATTCTGATTCATAAAGTTGTCATGTGAGCAGATATTGTGTAGTTGTAAAAGTAACAACTACAAACTTCTATGTATTTTACTGGCATTATATGTGCCTGAGCAACACAAAGTTGTGTCTGACTATGTGGAAGCATGTGGAAAATCCCAGTTAATGATATTTTACAAATAAAAATCTGAGAAGTTGGCAAGCATTTGTTTTCAGGACTGAGTTACTCCGATACCCCTAAATTAAATCCCAGGCATGCAAATTCACTTAGAAGTTTCCTAATTAATTAACAGAATCCACGTAAATTATATTGTTATTTTGAGACTGTAATTTATTCTTAGTATAAATCCAGCTGGGGTTTTATGTGGGAAGATTTCAGAAGTTGCAGGAGAATATTAGTGAACAATCATCAAGGAAACCAAGGAACACAGCAGACAGGTTGACGATAAAGTAGAGTAACTTAAAGGTCAGATTGTAAAATGTCCCAAATTTCAAACATCTCACGCAGCACTGGTCAGTCTATCACCTTTAAATGGAAAGAGTATGACCATAACTGAAGATCTATGAAAACCATTCATCTTAGAAGCAGCCAAGAAGCAAATGGTAACTTAGGAGGAGTGGTAGTAATTGCCACCTCAGGTAGGAGAGAGAATCTGTCAACAGGACAACTATTAGTTACACATTCTGCAGATCTTGCATTTATATAAGAGTGGAATGAAGAAAGTAATCGTTTACAAAATACTTTAAAAACTATTTTTTATGATTTCCAGAGCCATGAGTGGGACACAGCAAGCATGTGCAAAAATGTGTTCAGGTGAGAAAGTCAACAAAATGCAACATTATGGACAAAGTGCAAAACCACAGTTTTGAGGAAAACTAACAGCACATCACCCTGAATACAGCATCCCCACCGTCACACATGGTGGTAGCAGCATCATGTTGTGGGGGAGCGTTTCTTTGGGAGGGACAAGGAAGCTGGTCAGAGTTAATGGAAAGATGAATGATATAAACTCAGGAGGTTTAATAGAGTTACTATTAGTGCAGATACTGTGTGCAGGCTAGCGGTACAAATCCCACTTCTTTATGTAACTGGTGTCCTAAAAAGATGTATTAAAAATTGGAATATTTTTTTAAGAGCAGTATTTGTGTTTGTGGGGATATGACTGCTCTGCCACACGTTAACAGCAATACAGCTACCTAAAATATAATGGATATAATTGTAGTTCTTGCCATCACTTTTGCTGTTATCACAATAGTAACACAAAATATGCTAAAAAAAAAACTAAGTTCATATTGCCAACCCTTAGGTCAGACCACAAAATAGTGCACCAAGCTGCACCAATCCAGGTTGTAGCTCTCAGTGGAAAAGGGCCATAAGCAGCCCATTTCACATAGCCAGAAATTATTTGGTTTAAACATCAAACAATAAATAAGCTACTAAATTGTAAGGCTAAGCAGCCTTGCCAACCTTAGCTGTGTATGTGTTTGTGTGTACGCATACAAAGCAGGAGGAGTTGGCATCAAAACAACCAATCACAATCAGGATACAGAAAGTAAAGCTGGCAGAAAAAAAGAGAAAAAATAACAACCCTGCTATTCAAATGTGTAAAGTAACAAGTCTATATGCATCACTGCTAAATCATTGTAGCAAGAGCAGAGCTGATTTACTTGTGTATTAAACTAATGTGCCGTGTTAAATTACATTTCTGTGATTTCGATCCTACATACTGCTTTGCACATCCAATCAGCACAAATTGAGACTTATGCAGCAATCCACAGCCAAACCAGGCAGCAGATTGTTGAGCTTTGCACAGCCAATATAAAGTTGGTATCCACAGCTGTTTAACATAGCAATGCCAAGCCTCTCTGAACCCCCTCATTATGTAGGGAAAACTTGGCATATGGCACTATTCTCCGTGGGCATTCACAAGGACAGGGCACTGCAGATGGAGTGCAGCAGCAGCGCTTACAACCCCCCTCCTCGTTTCCTTACATATATATACCACTTCCGATGAGTTTACACCAAAGCCAGTTAATGTGTAAAAAAAAAAAAAAAAAGCCATACCTGAGAACTGTCCTGATGTTACCGTTTTATCTCAAAGTCCTCACAGATATGCACAAGTTAATGTGTACTGAGAAAAGGCCAGCCAGTTAGCAAACCTTCGGAGCCCAAGATGAAGTGGTGAATGTCCGGACCCGTGGACATCCGTGGTCCCTGGCAACTCTTTTCAATCACGCCTCGAGGAGTGACCATCTTAATATGGACGACCTATTCAATCAGAGGACATCAAAACAATCAAATACTTTAGCAGAGCTTTCTGCTCTCTTTCTTTGTTCTCAAATAGAAAATTTAAGCATGAAACAATGGCCATTCCCTTGGTGGGAAGGATTGGGACATGAAATCTGGAAAAACTACAAACAAGAAGAAACAAAACGAGAAAGAAAGAAAACAATGACAGGGGAGGGAAAAAAATGGAGGCAGGACAAAGGGAAGGAGACAGAGATAGGATACAAGGACTATAGGGAAGGAGAAAAAAAACTGGAGGGAAGTAAAAAAAAAAAAAAAAAAAAAGCATGTGGGAGCTATTTTTTTCATAAATATCACTTTCCCAGACTGTGTACCAACCCCTCATGTAGTGCATTTTTCATAACTAATACCATAACTACTGCAAAACATAAGTTTAGAAGTGAAGGCTGAGTCAAAAACCCTGCTGCCAGTTATGCGCTCTCTAATTACTGCGCAGTAACTTGTGTTCCCTCGTCGTGTGGTGTGGATCAAACACACAGCAAGGCAAAAGGGAAGGGAGGTGACTCACCAGATCTTCAATGTTGCCATAGATGTTCTTCTTCATGCCCGATGCTCTCGTGGCAACCCATCCCCCCAGGGAGCTGAACTCCATGGAGTCGGGCTCGTGCCCCGTACAGTAGCCGCTCTCATTAAGCTGCGATAAAAGTGAAAGCGCATGTGTCTGTTGTTGTAGTCAAAAAAAGCAGAAATGCTTGGAAACATTTGATGCTGTTAAGCCACAAGAATGTTTTAATGACAAACAAAAAAAAAGAGCAAGCAGAGGGGGAAAATATAATTACTGCCCTGTAGCTGCATTTATAGTTAAACAGCAATGTATAAACTTAGGCTTTATAGCTCTGTAGATATTTACAGCAACCTCACGTCAGCCAAGAGGAATAAAAAAGCAAACAATAACAGTCCTCATGTAGGACCAATATAATATGTTAAACAAAGGCTTTAAACTCGACTGGAGTTTCTTATAAACCTACAGCAAAACATGTTCAGTATCAATAATAAGAAAGAAAAAAAATCAATGGTACGTAAACATTTAAAAACACTACCAACAAAGCGCAATAGAATGAAACACCATTTCCTCAGGATCATCTGATCTATACTATTTTGGTGATTGCATCTCACTTCACACATTCACTAGAGGTACTATGGGTGCAGCAGCATGGCTTGAACTGAACGCCTTTATGCTTCTAACTAATCTGACTAATGGATACAGCTGAAGCTTGATGTGCAAAAATAAAATAAATCAACAGGATACATAAAAAATGCATTGTAAGCTTTCAATAAAATCACATCTAGTGGCAAAGTCTTTGTGCGTGTCTGAACATGACCATGTTTACTCTGTTTTAAAATGATTCTTTTGTAACTTTATTGTCCCACGGGGATAATTATGTCCAAATCAGAATATTTGCGTGCTTTTAAAGACAAAAACTACAGAAAAGCTGTTCTCCTGCTTCCTAAAGAAGAAACTTTGCTGTGAAGGTCATGAAACATAACTGTTTTAGCTGGGACTCCCATAATGATCATGCAAAAAGGCACAGGTCAGGACCTTGACCCAAACTTTTGGGCAGGATGTGTACAATCTCTCTCACTCTATATTAATGTACCTTTTTTTGGTGCATTATTATATTAATGCAATGTAAAACCTTATGTGCAATTTTATAATGCACCTCAAAATGCACTTGATTTGTGAAAAACAAACCTTACAGGAGAGGTTAAAAACAACCACTGGTGGTATTCATGAACGGTCCCTCAAGATATATTGCTCGGGTCATTAAGAGAATATCTAAGCCATGATTGTGAATGGTAATGAGAACAAAGACCTTTAACAATAAGAACAATACTCCCCAGAAGCGCCAAAGTAAAGTCAGGTTTTGTTTTTAATCACAGTCACCCTCTGGAAAGCAGTTTATATTTCGGACCCATCTGCTCCATCACCTCAGTTCAGTCTAAATGCAGAGGTGGCGTCTGCTTTAGATGCTGCTCACGCATTCCTCTACATCAAACGCCTGCTCCCGCTCCATTTTTCTGAATTAGCTTGATGGTGCCATCTGCTCATGACCACCGTCTCACTCACTAATCTCCCTCCTTCAGCACTCTGTTCTCTGCTACCTTCCTAAATCCCAGGAAATCTACTGAGCAAAGAGAGCCAAGGTCAGCAGGCAAGAACCAGCAGCATCAAAACGGACACGCAGCTGGGGCGCTGGCGCTAGCTCTTTGTGAGAATCATTACGGATGGATAAGCTGTATTTACCAGTCTCTCCAGATCCTGACCAACGATCCCGGACTCCACGTGGGCAGTTAAATTTTTCTCGTCGATCCACAAAATGCGGTTCTGGAAGAAGCAAGGAAATTATTGAGGAAGTGAACAATTTTTTTAAACAAATGCTTTAACCTTAAGAAACAAATATAAAAGGTTTTGTGTCATTTAAACGGCTGTAATCAAAAGTGCTGCTAAAAATCCTCAGACCTGGTCAACTCTTTAGAACGAGTCGGCCAACACCATTCTTTATACGATGCTCATATTTTCTCCATTGGTATTTGAGGGTAACAGCATGCAGATGTGCCACAGGATGGAGATAACAGTTCTCTTAATTGAAGTTAGCGTTTGAATCCAAATGCAAGCCTCTTGTTCGGTCCCCTGGGCATGCAGCTCAGCCTTACTTGCAGGAAGTCATGTCATTTCTGCCATCAATCACTCCTCAGAGGTAATAAACTTTATGCTCCTATCACTTTGCTACTTTCATGTGATTTCATGGTTGCCGCTTTACCTCTGGCCTCTGACACCCAACACTGATCACTGCTGTCTATGGAACCAAACAACTCTAACAGCATCCTAACAGCTTGTAGATCACCACCGGATCAAAGGGCTGCAGTGCGTTTTTACGTAGTGGAATATAAAGCATTATCATGGCTACAGCGACTTCTTCTGGATCATTTAGCCCGTTGGAGTCCCTGCCCGCTGTGTGGCGTACAAGCGTGTGACGCATTAATAAGGCTTTGTAATAACACGGACGCATACAGAGTTTTCATTTCAACTCTGTTGGACAGTACGGACTTCAAACTTTATAAAAGTGGTGTTTTTATATTAGTTTTGTGGTTATTTACTTCAAAATAAAGCCAGAAATAAGATCGATCATTTTCGCCTTATTTTGTAAGATCTAAATCTACCACATTCCAAAACAACCAATGAAAATGTGTTGATGGGTCACTATAAGTGTGTTTGTTAGAGTTCTTGATGTGTGCAGTGTTAGTAGTAGTTTTGCTAGCTGTCGCTACATGGCCTCATAGCGAGCGCCGACACACTGAGAAGGGAGACTGCTCGCTGGGATGGCCATTCAGACCATGTCTTCAAAGGGATAAAAAGACCTAAATTTGAGAAATGTGGTTTTCATTTGTATTCATGCCCCAGACCGTGCTTTGACCGACAACCTTTCACTGCAGTTGTGCCGGCAAGTTTGTTCCGATATGTATGTCTGAACCAGATATGGAAACCTAGAGGCTTTTTTTTCCATTTTTGGAAAATAGCTTTAGCTAAATTAGCTCCATTGAACTTCTACATCTCTGCTGAAGAAAAGCATTCCCACAGCATAATAATGCCACCACCAAGTTTCGGAGAACCGTGTTCATGGCCATTTGTACTGTTACGTTTCCTTCTACACACTGTTTTATATTAGGGATGATTTTTTATTTCTTTTTTTTTCAATCTGATCTGACCAGAATACCTTCTAAAACATGTTGGGCGCTTCCTGCACATGGTTTGTGGCAAACTTTAAAGACGACAAGACAATACTGGCTTTCGTCTCACCACTCTTACATGATGGCCATTTTTGAGATGGCCTTCTTAGCCGTTTCCCTGGTTTTTATGATGATCTTAATTCACTAATTAAGTGAACCTCCAAGGCTCTCACAGAACCTCTAGGTTGACAACTTGGTTGCATCTAAACCCAAAACAAATGGGTTTGTATACAACTGTATGCCACACTTTTTAGATTGTCATTTATTTTGCAAAACAGCACAGAATAAGTGTTCCTATGAAAAGGCTGTGATTGTAGCATCTCTAAACCTGCAACAATTGAATGGAAATTGATACTTTTAAAAAGCAATATTTATCAATTTCTCTTCAGCAAGTGGTGCATGTATAACTTTCATTTTAAGTAAAATGGTCACAAACCAAAATGTTTCTTTCTATGCATGATGCCCAAAAAAAACTCATTAGAAGAGAATGTGAATGAATGTGTGAATGAATAGCTTGGCATATTTTATTGAAGCCACTTGTTTGAGTATTATTTCGTAATTAATCAACTATTATTCCCTTGCTGCATACAGTGAGCAAACATTTTATTGACAAACTGAAAAAACTTGTACAAAACTGCTCAGTCAAACTCATCTGAGATTTGAAATTTCAATTTACGTAAATAGTTCTGACAATTTGTGCTGTGTGTTTTATTTCATACACATGAAACACATGAGTATTTACACACCATCTGTGACGTATCCAGAGAGACAATCGATCGAGTTTCCTCCGGTGGGCACTCTAGGGCACCAGACACACTAGTCCCTCCTGAGAGAGAAAAACAACACTTTAAAAACACACATTTTCTCAGTCTTGTCATAGTAAGGCTTGTGCAAGTAGAATCAGGGATTGTTTAAGTTACATTAGATAGAAATTTAGGTGCAACATCCAGGGGGAGTTTCTAGTTGTAGTGGAGCAAATTTCTTTTAGAAATACAAGAGCATGGAATTCCAATTCAGACATTAAAGGAACATGTTTCAAAAGATAAAATAGCAAAATAGCAGCACTGTGTGCACCACTATTTTAACAACACACTGTCAGAAGAGCAACTTACCAATTTGTTTCTGCAACTTTGTTAAAATTTCTACGACTGAACAATGGCATCACAGTATGAATGAAAAACAATATTCCAGAACACTAGATGCAGCATTTGATGGCTGGTATACTTTTAGTGTTATTTGTAGACAGTTTGTATACAATTATGACACTAAGTCTATTTTATGGAATCTCGGAAAATCTTAGAGATCCCATAAAACAAGAAATAGGATTGTACTGAAGACACCAAAAGTAAGAGAAATGGAAGCACAGATGAAAAAAAAATTACTAAAATGTGGACTTATTGCATATTTTCTATCAATGCACTACTAATCAATATTCCCAAACAATTCCTTTTTGACTTCCAACTTGAGAGGTAAATAAATATAAAAAAAGCTTTTGAAACATGTTTTAGAAGCATAAACTAATGTAGAAACTTACAAGCCTGATGGAAATTTTGATTCTATAACTCACCTCCATAAGGTATCAAACAAACATTATGTTTGCAAGCCAGCTCCACAATTTTCACTACATCATTATGACAATCTGAAAGAAAAGTAACCATTATTTAAAAACACCAGTCAGAACAACAGAAATATAATCATCCTGCAAAGAAACTACGACATAATATACAGATTTACTCAATATTTCCTGGATCATTACATCAAGCGACCAGCAGTCACACTGGGTATCTTTTAATCTCTGTGCTCGACTGCTTCAAAAGGTGATGAAAAATGCTTCCATTCCTATCATTTTCTTGACTCAATACACTGCTCCATGTAAAACCCTGAATAAGAATCATAGATCAAGAATAATTATTTGAATCGTATAACTACGCATGCTTCAAAGGGCTGGAGAGTGAATATTCCACACCGGTTTCCATCCGAGTTTGGGTGCAGTTTCTCGTTGATTTGCTGCCCATTTGGGAGGATGCTAATCAAGTTCCAGCCATCAGTCAACACTCATTTGCATGATAAAATAGTGCCAGCCATAACAAGAGAAAACCAATCTGAGAAACATAATTCATGATTGTAGTGTGGAGGGCCAGACTGTGGAGGATTGGATGACAACCGTCCTCCCCCCTGACGCTTCCTATTAAGCCTCCACTCATACATATTAATATTCCTGCCTCTGCAGAGATTAACCCTTTAAATCACCAAAGCCAGCAGGAGGATCAGTTATGCTAGGTGGGTGGAGGGGAAAAACAACCTCCCACCCCATAACGATGCTTTTCCACTCACTTGGCCACACCACCATATCTGGAACACGGCCGATTTTTCCCTCTCTCAGGGCAAAGATCTCATGTAGGCAGTGGCCTGCAGCAAAAAAATACAAAAATAAAAAAGTGTGGCGATTATGACCAAAACTTTTTCACACCAAAAATTTAAATGGGTAAAGTTAGCTTTCTTACCATGGGCACGAAACACCCGATCTTCTGCTTCATGAGAGAAGGGAATACCTGTGTACTTCAGTTCCTCCACAAAGGCCTCATTTAGCGTAGGAGGCTGCACAGCACTGGTATTCAGAACAGGCTGAAACAAATGAAAACATTGTAGTTTCAGCTGCTGTGTGCTTCTATTCCCTGTAGACACAATGGAAAGAATGGAGAAAAAAAAGAACTGGACTCACTGTTGCTTGAGTTTTATGCTGCAAATTGGCACCAAACGTGCCTTCCATCCAGTCCTTCAGGCCAGGGATGATCATCCCACTAAGTCTATACCTGAATTTAAAAAGAAAAACAAAAACAAAAACAAAAAAAACCCATAGCAGTGTGAGTATAAACTCACCAGAGCACTGTGCATTCACGGCTTAGTTGAGTCAGGGGAGAAAAACATCGGTGACTAATTAAAGAGTACCGAGTCCAGAGAGGTTAGATGGGCAGAACAGCAGTGACAGTCCTGCTCCTCTGATCACCTTCACTGTTCCTTGCATAATTGAGCTGCTGGAAAAGACTGGGCCAGCCCATCAGGGAGCAGCAGAGTCCAAGACGCCGAGGAACAGATTTCATCCTAATAAACCTTCTGTCATAGCAAACACCGAGGAGCAGAAGACCAGATCTTAATGTTGAAGTTGGAAAGACTTGAGACTTTGGGCAGAGATTCAGCTTCCAGTAAAATAAAGACCCTATACATGCAGGCTGTGGAAATATTTTTGCAACAGGTCGTAGATAGGTGGATAGGAGAAGAAGTGGACGTGCTTTGACAGCAGAAAAGGAGAAATGCAACATCCTGTTTAGATAATAACGAAGGTACATCTTTGCGTATGTAATTCTAGTTCCGTTTCTGCCTGGAAAAAACAAAAGATGTCCGTTTTGACCACAAAAACAAGAAGCTGCTCAACTTCTGCCAACACTGCGGAAGGCACGTAGACTTTTGAATACGTTTTTATTTTCTACTCTAAACATTTGGAATAAACAGGGATCATTCCTGACCACTTCTATCCAATTGAACTGGTACTCTGTTCCTTCTGTACCTGTAAATTAAATATTTTCACCCAATACCAAATGATTAGCGACTGAACAGGGTGAAAGGTCGCTCCTGTTAATGAGCAACAGTTTGGGAAGGCTGAGGAATCACAACTGATGACCTACTCAAATGACAATGAGCCGTTTAAATGCCAACCACTAGGTGGCAGAAGCACCACGCTGTTGTGAGAGAAGGAGGAACTTGATTAATTTCACAAGAGGAGTTCAAAGCTGGGACTGTGAAAGAGATCACTGCATAGCTTCAGCTTCCAAGTCACACACAGACAAAAGGAAGCTTAAAAAATGTGAATAAAGTCAGCAAACATGGCTCTGAGTCACAAAATGATATAAAAAAAATTATCAAAGGAATGGACTTTGTTCTCCATTTTACCTGTTCCCAGTAAATTCGGCTTGGCCTTTTTTGTTGAAGAGGAATCTGGAGTCGCTGTATCCCCAGCCGTTCCATTTCATAATCTCCTGCCTGTGGAAAAATAAATATTGGCACAGGTTTGTAAAGCCACTCGTCCTCTTTAGCTTGGTCTAGAAGTATCAGAACAGATTATATATATTTTTTTAAAAAAACGTTACTGTTATTTTCAGGTACCTTAAACCGTCAAAACCTTTGCATATTATTATTTAATCTTCAATCTTTTAAATAATTAATAAATCCACACATTTCTGTCAAGCTTCTTCCCTTCTAATTCTAAACAAAAAGGACAAATAACTCCGTTCATGCTCTGAATTTCTAACTTGACAACAGAAAATCCCTAATTCTGTGTGTCGAACTAAGGAAATATTACAGTCTTGGAAATTTGGTGAAACCTTCTCCATTCATCTAAAAACAGGCCGACTAGGAGCTGCTTTATTAGCGGAGGAGGCTGTATCTGGCAGGACGGCAAACATTTTATATCTTCTGGGTGCCAATCAAACCAAAAATATTTTTGCATAATGCTTTATAAAAGCACAATACCAAGGAAACGCATCAAAACAGAATATCCAGCTAAAGAAAGAGCTGTCTGAGTTGTAAGTTGGGATGAGTTTGTCCTGGCACTGAGGTTGTGCAAAGTTTGGGTTTCATAAATGCTCAACTCTTTCGTCATGTTGCTTCTACGAAGAAAATAATGACTCTACTCACTACTGAGGAACCAAAACTTTCTACAGCAGCTTAGAGCAAAGAGTAACACAAAAACTGCCCCTCCTCCACATGGGCACTGCCACTCAGATGGCTGAAATAAGGCTGCAACAGTTCAACCATGATGATAAAAATAGATCCAGCTGTTCAAAAACACTTAAACGGTGGCAAAAAACAAAACCCAGTCAGTGTGGCGAGCCATAAATCACTGTTATGTTAAAGCAATTTTGAAACGGCAAGTGCCATTTCTGTAAAGCTGATGACTTCAGTCTGAGTAGCTAAGCAGATTTCTGAAATAACTGACCAGACATAATTAAAATGCAATAATCAAAACCATTATCATGGCAGAAGTCTGAACAATTATTGTTTTAAGTCCTAACAAAAAGCCAATAGATGATTCTTAATTAGAGTAAATATCACAATATTAGTATTTTCATTTGCGGTTGTTGTACTGTGTGAACCTAATGCCTACTCATTAAGCATTTCCTTTTAATATATCTACCTTTTCAACATAAATAAGAAATTCCTCCATCTCCGTCTTGTTTTCCCCAAGCACGAGGTTCTTCTTACTCTACATTCTTCTTATAAAAAGTAACTATGAAGGGTTGAGACAAATGTTTATCTTTTGAGGTAAACATCAATTTATTCCCATGTGGAGGTGATGCTTCATTGCAGACACTTCAAGCTCAAGGTCCACAGCTCACGAGTTTATCTGGGCCGCCAGATTAAACAGAAACCACTTAAAACTAACCTTAAATCCCAGAAGGCACTGGAACATGAAGCACGCTAAAATATCAACTCTAATCCTGGTGATTTTAGCAAAGGATTCCCCCAAAACCTGGAGATTTAGGCAATGTACTGAAAAGTGACCAAAAAAGGAGTGAAAACATATGAGAGGGAGGTTATTTGTCACTGCTTATCTTGTTCATGTAGCTTTTTGCCAAAACTGAAGATGAAGGAAATTTAGCAGAACCTTCTCAGCCAACCATTCAAGGCCATTATGAATTGAGTTTACAAAAGTCCAAAAATCAGCCACAGTGTAGCTGTGTAACTATGTGCCCTGCAGAGTTTTAGTGTAATTGTCCTCATACTGTACAAAAAGATGTCTGAAGAAATGGTTGTTTTAGATTTTTATTCTATTATTTTTACTATTTAACTAGTAAACTTTGTCTGGAGAAACATCAGTTCTCCAGACAAAGTTCATTTCTGACAGATTACTTTGGCACGGGTCATCTGATACACAGCTTTGTTTGTGGAAAAAAAATAGATTGCTGCAGTCAAAACAAGTTGACACCGTCACAAAACTATAAAGATTAATTAACTCTAAAAATGCAAAGTTCATGTGTAGAATGTTGCTCAAAATGTTCATTAATGCACCTTATCCCTCTTAAGCAAATGAAATGAAGCTGAACTTGAATAATCCATGCTGTTTGTTATGCATCTGGACCAAAAATAATGTTTCAGCATCTGGTGCAGTGGTTCTTAACCTGGGTTCGATCGAACCCCAGGGGTTCGGCGAAGCCTCTGCTGCGGAGGTAAAGACACACTTGTGTAAAGTCGTGATGATGCCTCGCTTTGCCATCCCTTGCTGCAGAGGATCCCGTTACATTGCTTAGCCAATCAGAGCTGCGGAGGAGCACTGATGGAAGGAGTTCAGTACATCAAAAAAGGTTAAGAACCACTGATCTAGTGACTTGTGGAAATGGGGGGGGGGGCATTCACCGTTTGACCCATCCATGCCAGTCCAGCGAAC
>CAEGAF010181882.1:0-14568 GCA_903067075.1 Micropoecilia bifurca
CCCCCCCCCCCCCCCCCCCCCCCCCCCCCCCCCCCCCCCCCCCCCCCCCCCCCCCCCCCCCCCCCCCCCCCCTGGAGCAAAGGATCCTGGGAACACTGGGAATGGTGGTTTGGGAAGGTGAGGACTGCCGCAGAGGGGAAATGAGCGCATATGTAACAGTAGCTTTCACAGGCTACTTTAATTTAGTCCTTTCTGTCAATGCAGAACTTATGGAAGTTTGTTATTTTAGATTTTTTTTTTAGTTGACGTTAGGAATGAAGAAA
Source organism: Micropoecilia bifurca (assembly GCA_903067075.1). Lineage (NCBI taxonomy): Eukaryota > Metazoa > Chordata > Actinopteri > Cyprinodontiformes > Poeciliidae > Micropoecilia > Micropoecilia bifurca. Next base: position 264 of record CAEGAF010181882.1, read on the forward strand.
TTGATTTTGCAAAAGGTTCTCATTTCTGGTAAAAGGTCAAAATTACATTTGCAGTGCCTTCCAAAAGCATGAGTAGACTCCCCACAGCATGGTGCTGCCACTTTAGTGGCTGCCACTATAGCTGCATAACAGGGGTTCTTAACCTTTTTTCAGGTACCGAACCCCCCAGTTGCATATGCGCATTCACCAGACGCTTCTTATTATTCCCACCCCCCACCCCACACACAAAATACTTTGCAGTATTCTGATTTAATGTAATTATGTTAGCTGTGTTACCACCCCCACGCCACTAGAGGCAGTACCAACCCTGATTTAGACTATAGAATTTGGTAAAAACAGTGAGCTTTACTGAAGTAATTAAAGACACAAGTTCAAATCCATGCTGAGTGGAGCTCCTGCAATCAGGGCTCCTCCTCCGCAGCTCGGATTGGCTAAGCAATGTAACGTGATCCTCAGTAGCAAGTGATGGCAAAGCGAGGCGTCATCACGACTTTACACAAGTGTGTCTTTACCTCCGTGGCAGAGGCTCCGCCGAACCCCTGAGACCGACTCACCGAACCCCTGGGGTTCAATCAAACCCAGGTTAAGAACCACTGATCTATAACCATGTAGGGAGGGTGTGTCTTCAGTTAATGTTCATAGTTTTTATGAATGATATTTACCAACTAGGAAATTTCTGTAGAAATTTAAACCTGCAGGTTGGTTTGGAACCCAGCCTTCTGATGCTAAAAGTTAGCATCCTTGCTAAGCTTAGCTAAAATAACCTTAATAGCATGTGAAGAATCACAAGCATGCTGACAAACATGAACTTACTCTATTCAATATGTTAAAACTTGTCTATGAGCTAAAATTAGCCAAAATGCTAATGTTAGCCTAAATACTTTGCAAGTCAGTCACATGCATTGCTATGCCAGGCCCCAATAAATAAACTATAAAGAAACATTCCATTGACGGTAGAACAATAGGTGCCTTCCATGCATTGCTTTGATTGGAGGCAGTGACTGACTTGCGCAGGCCTCCCTATGCATTGCAGCGGCAGGCCCCAATTAGGCAACTTCTGAGAATAAATGTTGTTGCGCCAACTTATGTCATTTAGCAGCATATTTCTAACTTATCTTCATGTATTTGATTTCCTCTGTGCTGCTCTATCACATGAAATCCAGGTAAAATACATTTTCTTTTGTGGCTACAACACAATATAATGTGGAATTTTAACAAAACACTGTAAATAATTATACAATGATACAGGCTTTTTAAAAAATGTTTTTTCCCCTAATATTAATATCAAAACATAAAAGTTAATAAAATAAAAAATATACATATTTTTGTTCAGAAAATTAATATAATTCAAAAAAGACAACAATAAAACTCCTTTCATTCTTTTGTTTTCTTTACTCTTTCTTAAGCTGAGATTTCATCCTGATTTTTAAAACATCCTTTGATTTCTTTCTTCCTCTCTCTTTTTTTTTTTTTACCTTTTTACAAGAAAGCATTCTTCCAAAACAATCCAGGTAGCTTGAGCAAAGCGATTGGACAAAGGAAGCTCAAAGAGGTGTTGGGTGATCGCTGTGAGGAATCTGAAAGGAGATGAGGAAAAAAGCTGATTGCACTGCAGGAATCACTTGGTGTGACTCCAGCAGAGACCTCCAGTTTCCTTTGGGGGCCAAGGGCAGATGTTGCTAGGCGACGGATGATGCTGGGCTGGAGTTGCCATGGATGGATGCTGCTGAAAACCATACTTTGGAGTACAAGAGGACTCAAATTTTAATAGAGCATTTACAAAAGGATTTTAAATGCTATCTTTTTAAAAATGTACTCATAATTGCAACTTCAAATTAGAATAGGTTATGACTCCTCTATTTCTAGGGCCCCGTCTCATCATCAGATGACCTTTGAACATGTTTAGTGTCTTATGATTACTTGGACCTTTTTAATTATTATTTTTTAATTTTTTCTAGTAAATATTGTTAAATAAAAATAAGCAAGAATATGCGACACTTTGATTCAAACTGGTGCAGTAACTGATCTGAAATTCTGACCTGTTCAGTTCAGCTCAGAATGTATCCAATAAGTGGTCTGTTATTTAAAATCAATAACTGATTAGAATATTTATTTTTTTATTTATTTGTACAAGTTCGTGCAGACAGAGAAGTTGTATCTTCAAAGAATATATAAAAACAGGGTAGTGAGTTTGACACATGCTACAACAGCAGCAATTTTCCTTCTGATTCAGTTAACTTTGATCAACGTGTCAAATAGTGCCCACCAGGGGGACATGTCATATCTGCTTTGACCATCAATTATTTGAAGAAGCTTTCTACATTCTACCCAGTGCGCGATGATGAGATGTTGTTTCATGACTCTAATAACTTATCAGATTATTAGGTGGGTATGAAACCTGCAGGTATGTTACTGAAGAAGAAAGAAAAAAAACACCTGAAATGACAAGCTGTAGCTACTCCATGTGCGGGAACGTTTTCATATAAATGTCAGTAAGTTAACTGTTGCTTGTTTAATGATAGTGAGCTATTATACAGAAAATAAACTAAAATAAAGCAGATGGGTAAAATAAAATACATTGTGTCCTTTTCTGCTACTTGTGAGCTTGGCCTCGGTTTGTCTGTGCATTTCTATTGTTCTCCTTTCGCTGATCTTGTCCAACAATTCTGCTGATGTCTCTCTCTCTCTCTCTCTCTCTCTCTCTCTCTCCGCTTAGCTCATTTTCTTCGTCTCCCCGCAAATGGTGACCAGAGACCCCTCTGAGTAGGTCTGCCGTGGCAGGCTCAGCTCTGTTCTCCTCCGGTTCTGGTGCTGGCTGGCTGATCAGCAGGCCCCCGCCGGCTCAAGCCACAGCTCCAGGACAGGCAGTAGTTGGAGCAGACAAAGGACTTCATTCTCTACAGGGAGATTGGCGGTGTTGGTAGGACGAAGGGAGCACTAGGAGATGAGGAAAGCAGGAGAGGAAGAGAGCTGGCAAGCCCAGCACGAGGGGTCTTATCCTCCCGGCTCAAACACATGCCACCAGCTGCTGCCCCCTTCCTGTGCTTTCATTAAAAAGCCTCCCTGTGCTTCACTGGGTAATCCACATGCTTTACTGAAAGAGTGTGAGGTAAATACAGTATGTCTGTCCCTTCCTCTGCTCGCATCTCCTCTGTTTTCCCCATCTCTTCCCCTTCGATTCGCTCTCTTTTTTCCCCCCCTCTTTCTATGCTCTGCTCCTGGCAAGTGGAGAGCGGTCCATTCTTCCGTGCGTCTGTGGGTTTGTGTGTATACCTGCGTTGTGCACCCGCAGAGTCTGTCAGACTCTCGCCGCTTCCAGCACTCAGCCCAGAGCCAATGCAAGCATTGCCAGAGGGAGCGCCTGCAATGTAGGGCGCCCGGCGAGCTGGACGCGGGCAGAATATCAACGCCACGCGGCAGATCCTCGGCCCAGCAGCCCACCTGCTGACTTACGTGATCCAAATTCGAGGACGGGGCTGGGGTGGGGTGGGGTAAGGTGGAGAGCGGGTAGCTTTGGGAGGGAGTTGGACTGGTGGGGTGAGGTGGAGGTTGAGGGAAATTGCCAGGTAGTTTCCAGACCCACTTCCCTGCGTTGCGCCCAATTAATCAAGGCTACATCTGTGTTGGATGGACCTCTACCTGGAGGGGACGGGGGCTGGGTGGAAGCACTTTTTGTCTTCACACTGTTCCCGGTTCTGTTTTCGTGTGTGTGCATGCGTGTGCGTGCTACCTGTGGGAGTGCTCAGCGCGCATGCTAAATGCTTGAGGACTAAAGAAAGGTCTGTCTGTTTTATGAGTTCTTGTGACTAACCCTTTCTGGTTCGCACGCCTCCTCCACTTTCAGATTATTCTTGCGGTTTCAGTGTCAGCAACAGACCTGACCTCTCTCCTCTGCCCCTTGCCGTGACGCACGCGCACACACACACACACACACACACACACACACACACACACACACACACACACACACACACACACACACACACACACACTCTCGCGCACGCGCACACTCCTCTCCTGCTCTACCTGACCTCACCAGGAAAAGGATCATTTTTCAGCACCTGCATTTATGTTTACCTCGCGAAGCTCCTGGCGCACCTGGAGCTGAGATAGCCGCTCTTCTTTCATCTCTGCTCTGGAGCGTGGTTGCATTTTTTTTTCCTTCCTCCCCTGTTTGGCAGTTATGTCTCAAGTCTCTTCCCAGTCCGATTCATATGACTAAGCAGTGCAACAATACGGGCCGGCGCTTAAATTTCCAAGCAGAACTGCCGCTTCTGTTTGGATGCAGAATCACAATTTGTTTTTCCAACATTATTTTAACTATCATAAAGATGTCCTGCGCTCTCTCTGTAGCTTAACTTTATTAGCAAGATAGGTGCACAAGCCTATATCACTGTCGCTGAATGTTTCCCCCCCCCCCTCTGGATTTTAGGGTGATTCAGTACTCTATCGCAAAACCTCTATCGCAAGCCATTTTACCTCCTGCGATAAATCCGTGCAGACGTGCCCCATCTTGTCTGCCTGTATATTAATGAAAGTGTGCGCATGTAGCTCACGATGGTGTGTAGAGGCCTGGCATAGCGTGGCGCAGTGCAGAGTGGAGAGGAGAGACAGCTGCCCTGACAGATGCCGGGAGGCAGGACCCCACTGGGAAGCAGAGGGAGGGAGCTGGCACTGCCTCACCCCAGCGGAAACACCATAGGCTGCAGAGGAAATGGGCAGGGGGACAAACCAGGGGCTCTGTGTGTGTGTGTGTGTGTGTGTGTGTCTGTGTGAGAGAGTGTCACTGTGTATCTGATCTACTTTAAGAGGACCTTGGCAGTTGGTCATGTATGTATGTGTTTACCTCTGATCCAGTACTTATGTCCAACCAATCAGGTGAGCCACGTACTTCAAGATCGAGTCGGTAGGAAAGATAGATCCTTGTTGGTTGTGATTGTATGTTAAGGCAGAAAGATGCAAACACAGGATAGACCCCGAGCCGAATCTAAGGGGGAAAATAAACTGGAAAATTAACAGAAGTTTAATTTGTTAAGCAGCTCACAGGTGTTGCTATGACAATAGCCTGGTAAAAACCAGCTCCTTGTTCAAAGTTTTGCTTTAGGGTCTGGACACTTGGCTATTGAGAAATAAAATTTATAAGTGAATATTGATTAAAAAGAATATAAATAAAACATGGAATCTATTTCAGTAATTTCATTGAAAAACCTTGTATGTAAATTCATTACAGACATATATTGTGACATAATTTTAAGTGTTTAAAGCGTTTTTTGAAGTTATTTAGATTTTCCAGGCCAAAGCAAAGAAATTAACACTGAATTATCATATTATGACCTTCACAATCTTTAGGAAAATTGCTGACTTGACAGTTGTCCAGAAGATGATCACTGTCCACCTCCTCCACAAGGAGGGTAAACCATAAAAGGTCACCGCTGACCGTTTATAGACTGCTAAATCTGAGCATGATAGCAGAGAGTTGACTGCAGGGAAAACTTGAATAGATGTAAATGCAGCTTTGAGAGGACAGCGAGTCAAAATGTATCTAAAACAGATTTATATATGTGGCTACAGTCAGAAAGTCAAAAGCCAGCATGTAACGTTACGAGTGTGGTGATGTTTTCAATACATAGGCTTTCACTCTTCTTGTAACAAGCCACTTTTGAACCAAAGATAGGATCAACAGAATCTCACTTATTCTATAAGGAAATGAATACTCAGTTTTCCTAAGTCCTTTTTTCCACACCAATTCCATTTAAAAATCAATTTACCAGAGTCAGGAAGCAGAGCGGCGCTTTAAGTCCAGTGTGAAGTTTCCAGAGTCAGCGAGGGTTTGGGGAGCCATGTCACCTGCTTGAGGTGGTCCACTGTGTTTCATTAAGTGAAAAGTCAGCACGGCTATTTGCCAGGAAATTTAAGAGCACTCCATGCTTCCCTCTGCTGACGAGCTTTCTGGAGATGTGGATACCGTTTTACAGCAGAACCTGGATCCTCCCCACACTGCCAGAAGCACAAATACTTGGTTTTATGATCATGTTATCACTGTGCTGGATTAGCCAGCAAACTAGCCTGATTTACACTGCAAAGAGAATCTGTGCAGTATTGTCATCAACACATGGATAAATAGTGCAGATGAGGTGTTATAGTAACTTTACTGAACACCTCAGCACAGATACAGGGCTGATCACCTCCATGATACACTGCACGGCTCCACAAACTCATGCAAAAGGAGCCCAGTCCAAGTTCTGAGATTAATTACTGAACAGTCCATGGAGACAATTTTCAATAATAATATTTCTCCAATACAATCTTTATTTTATTGTTTTTACATAATTCATTCATACTTGGAAATATATAATCAAAATTAGGCACTAGCTTCACCTTTTAATTTGAATACTTAATTCCAATCTGACCTTTTCTGATATTTTTAACTGAATTGTCCCTCTTATATTAATTGTTTGCTCCTCTGCTGATTTGCAGCAGAGGAGCGTTTATATCATGGAGGCAGTGGTACTTTATGTTGTGACCTTAGCAACCCCCAGTTCAGCTCCAGGTCACGGCAAGCACTATTTAGTTTTAATTATTTACACTTTTGCTTAATGTACTCCTGCCTCTGCTTCATTTAACAGGAATTAAAAATAGACAAGTCATGCAACTTTTTTCCCCCTGCAAATGCATTTCAAGACAAGTAATAAAAATATATGTTGCTCTTTACCTGTGATCGCCAGGAGTCTGTGATGTAACAACAACATTGTAAACTGATGTTAATATTACACTGCATTTGTTTTCTTTTGTAAGTTTGCTTGTTTTCCTTTTGCAGATAGATTTTTTGGATAAATATTAATAACAAGGTACAAATGGCTACTTTATAATAACTTGTGTGCAAATTGTCAATACTTCAAATGTATTATTTGCAATAATAAAATCAAATTAGTATTTTATATACAGTAGAAGCTCACACATATAAGTGTAGTGTCCCCTTTTTTCACAGAACTATAAATATCTTGTTTAAATTCAAGAAGAAAACCAGGATGTGTGTCATATTAATATATGCAACACATTAAATAATTAACACAATAAATGTCAAGGTTAACAATGTTGTCAACAATCAAACAGATGCTATGTTTTGTGTTTCTGTTGAAATATGAATGGATTATTTGTATTTAGACACCATACAGCTGTAAAATGTAATGTTCTGACAGCAGCGATTCTTCTGGTGTGTTTCTCCTCTAACTTTGCACACTTAGATGGAAACCATCTGGGAACTTCACATTTATTTATGTCTTGCCGCACATTCTCAATAGGATCTATGTCTGGACTCTGGACCACCTTAAGAAGTGAAGATGCTTTGAGCTAAACCATTTCAGTTTTGTTGCTCTGTTTGAAGGGGATCTTTATCCTTTTTCAAAGTGTTTTGTAACAATTAGGAAGTTTTCTGTTCCTGCCAAAGAAAAGCCATGATGTACTCAATACCAAAACAAATATAAGAATTTTAAAATGAATCCTAAAATATACAGGCAGCCAGTGAAGTGAGGCCAGGACAGGGGTCACATGTTCCCTCTTTCGAGTTCCTGTCAAAAGTCGTGCAGCAGCTTCTGAACCAGCTGCAGACGTGAGAGCACCACAAAAATAGTGAGTGTTCAAGTATATTAGTTTTTTGTCCTATTTAGCAAAATGTTCAGTCGTGCTGCACCTTCTTTCATTGAATGAGAAACATTTCATGATATATTCAAAGCCTGGGATTTGAACCCTGCCATTTTTTTTCTCTTCCATCCCTAACTTGTCTACTTTGTTCCAGATCTCCACCACTGTGATAGAAAGGCTTTATTTATAGTGGGATCAAATTAAAATTACAACAATGAATGGATGGATAAATGTTGCGCTCTTCCTGTGCTTTTGTAAGGTGATGTAAGTTATTAATATCTGACCAGATAAAGGTATTTTAACAATAGCGCCACTTTCAGACTGATTATGGACCAAACACATGTGTGCCAACACCTTTTGTATTTTGTAACTTTAATAACACAAATGTGAAAAATTAAATCCCTTAAAAGACTTATTTTATGAACTTATTAAGATAATAACTATCTCTGTATCATATTTGACTCCAAATTGTTTTCTAATTTCAGAGCACATTTACACTAGAGTCACTGTATCATAAGTCTTTATCAGTTTGGTAAGATGGGCTTGTTGCTGTGCGCGGACCCTTTAGTAAGTGTAAGGGATGCTGCAGACCTGGTTTGCACGCAGTGTGCAGAAAACTAATGCAGCAGCAGGGACGCACAGTGGGGAAGTGTTGCCATGGTGAGATGGGCTATCAGGCCCAGAAAGACCGTTCTTACCCGTCCACATGCTCACTGCAGCTGGGTTGGTTGCTGCTGCAATCACTGATGTGTGGTCGAGGTAGACACACTGTTTTGCACAAATACAAAACACCTAAAACTGCAACAATATGTCTTGAATTTTCACAGATAAGCAACAGCTACAGCAGCGACGCTCAAATCCAGAGGCTACTTCAAACTGTGCTTCCTTCTTCCCCCTCTTCTTCCGACACAGCAGCTGACAGAATGAGATGTCCTCAGAGATCTTGTCCACTGGGACCAGCAATGCGGAGGCAGAGCCTGCAGAGAGGAACAGTGACAGTGTCCAAGCACAATGTGTCTACTAAAGTCATCTGTGTGTGACGGACTAAGGAAGCAAAGTTTTTGTTACCCTGAACATTGTTGGAGAAACCACGGATGTTGTGTGTGTGCAAAGATGTGAATGTACAGTTCAGTTTCGGAGTAAGCCCATTGGCTTTCTTGGCGATGGCAGATTGCGACGTTCAGTTCCACTTCCTAAATACATAGTTAAACTCAAGCACATTTATTTCAGATGAGTTTCAGTGTTGGATCTGGCATGAAAAGTTTAAAATCTGATTACAATTTTTGTGCTTTTATCTTAATTTTAACCCAAATCCTGTACCAAACGGTGGAAAAAGACTGATTTTTAAACCTACTGGAGACCCAGTTGCATTACTTTTGGAACTCGTGTCTCTTTGTTTCTGTGCATGGCTTTCTTTTTGTTACAGTTGTTCCTTTAAATCAGCGACACTCTCATGAGGTGTTGGATTGCTAACATTTCAAACTGAATTTGTCCTGTTGTTCCTACCCACAATTCTACACCTTCCCCTAAATAGCAGCTAGAGGATCACACCTAAAATGTCTGTGCATGTGTGTTTTTGTGTGGATGTCTGTTCCTATCAGTTCACCACACGTTTCCTATTGATTTCTTAACATTATCTTTGTTTAATATGCTAGCGTCTCAAAGTAATCAAAACTAATTTCTGCAGTTTATTTCACTGGTATTATGAACGCTGTGGCGTGATTTCTTTGTCTTTATTCTGTTGAAATTATGCAAAGAAGAAAATTGTTTTAACAAAGTCCACAAAGTAAACACAAGTTGTACCCGTCTGGAAAGGAGGAGTTATATGTGCAATAAACGCTTTTCTGTTTTGTAAATTTTAGTAGCACAGTTTATTTCTAGTTTATTAATTCAGTTGTGCCATTCAGCTTTGTTTAAACTCGCTCCAGTGACATGAGCGGAAACACAGAGAGAATGAAAATATGGCTGCACATGACTTCTACACTAACAAGATTGGATTGTTATCACTGTTCATGCATCCAACAGTAAATAGAACATACTGAATCAAAAAGTAAAATTTAGTTGCCAAGAAAAAATATATGCCATTTTATGTGTAAAGCCAAAATAAATACAAGTTGAAAACATGTTCTATTGTGGAGGATTGGCAGATTTTTACGCTTGCGATATTAGCTTGGGGGAGGTGTGGAAATGAACTATTTCAACACAATTTTAAAGCAAAACAGAAGTGAATGGAAATATTGATCACATTGATCAGTATGACTGGATGGCCAAATATGCCTTCTAACAAATTACTTGCATGTCTAACAAAAGATGATTAAAAATCTTTTTGTACAATGCTCTTCATATTAATTTGCAATAAAGAGGAAAACTAATCCTAATCGTGACCTTTGGTTTGCCGCAGGGATCCATTCTGGGGCCTGTGCTCTTCTCGCTTTACACGCAGCCATTACCTGCAAGTCACTCAAAATTCTCCACTCTATGGACTCTATTCACAGCTGCCTAAAGGATATTAGGAATGGCTCTCTCAAATATTTTTTTCCCCCTAAACCGAATGGATGTTGTTCAGGGGTAAGTCATGTAACGTTTCACCCCATCTTGGTCTTCAAGCAGGTTGGAAAAACAAAAATCCAGGGGCGAAACTTGACAGTATAGCTTAAAACTAGACAAAAAGGTTGATTCTGAAAACAAGCTTTTTTCAGTCTAAAAAAAGCCATTCCTCTACGCTTGATTATCGTAATGCTTTATTAGTCTGTAGCAACCAGTTTTCCATCTCCTGCATACACCTTGTGGAAAAACTCTGCTGCTGCCTTATTGACAAACTCACATAAGCATCAACATTATCACTGCTGTCCTTTTATATCTGCACTGGCTCGGTTCAGCTAAGGATACAGTTTAAATCGGTTCAGCTAAGGATACAGTTTAAACCACTGCTGTTTGTTTCTAAAGCACTGAATGGCCTTGCATCACCCCATATATCTGAACTTTTGAAAACCCACCAGCCCAGCAGAACTTTATGGTCTGCCGGTCAATATCTGCTGGAGGTGCCTCGCTCTGTGGCTGAGCAATGAGGGGACAGGTTTGTTTCTGCGGCTGGCCCGACATCCTGGAAATGTCTTCCTGTCTGTAATCTGTTTTTGTCCAAAGCCAAACTTAAAGTCATTCATTTGAAAAAGCTTTTGACTTTTAGTGCTTTTATGTTTTATCTTAATGTGGTTGTATTTTCTAGCTTTTTACTTGGCACTGTTTCAGTTTTAATGTGTAAAGTACTGCATTTATTTGCTTTATTTTGTAAAGCCTTTGGTCAATGCAAAATGTTGTTGGTTGGTGTGCTTTAGAAATAAAGTGTGATTGATTGATTTAATCACCTGTTTGCTGGTGTTTTTCAACCAACCCCCTTAAACTGCATCCCTGCATCCTTTTAGGTGTAATGAGAAGCTCTGAGGTCACGCAAAGGGCCTTACCAAGATGGCTACCAGCCAAACCTGTGATGCATAAAAGTCAACATGGCATTACTGCAACCATTGGCAAAAATCGGTGCGGTGCTGTTGAACGGAGCACAGCTAATAACTCAAGGCTCTTCCTCGCTGCTCTTCTCTATTCATTACATGAAGAAAAGGTAAATTCAGATTATATTTTCTTTTTGCAAAAAAATTAATGGTATTACAATAATTCAAATCCAACTTCAAATTCTGCATATTCAATTCAATATCAGACAGCAGAAAATGAGAGAAACAAGAAGAGTGTGTGCACAACCAAGACTGAAAATGTCCATTTCCCAGCGTGATGCCAGCATTGATCCAGTGTGACAGAATGGGTTTCATTGTTCATCACAAAAGGAAAGCAAAGCATTTTGTCTTTCCACAGAATTACTTAAATGTTCCACACCCTGCTGCACAAATTAGAGTAGCATTGTTGCGTAAACGCGCACATTGTGAAGTCACTGTGATCTGTTGCAGAGTGCATTCGATGATGTATCTCTTTTTTTTTTGTTAGTACATCTGCATATTGTCTGTTAAGCTGCCAAAAGTGCAACAAGGTGAACCAAGCAGCAGCCCATAAAAGGTTTTCATAAGTTATTGCAATAAATACTGTCTGGACTCTTGTAGGTGCTAACACCACTACAGTAAAATCTGCTAATAAAAAAACAAAACAAAACAGAAAGCAATGACAGTGGCGTGTAGCCGGTGATTCCAACTTAGCAGATGTAAAATTGTGTAATCTTTCATTTTCAATGAAGAGAACAATATTATATGTGAACTTCAAATATTATTTTAATGAGGTTACCTGGTGGCAGAATTGGTATCACTACTGCATTTTAACAAGAATGTCCTGCTTGGAGTCTTTCCCTGTGCATACGGTGGGTTCTGTCAGGGTACCTTCTTCATTTTCCGTTTGTAAAGATGGCCGTTTCCCTCCAGGCGGTTTCAGAGCAACAATCGCCGCCACCATTTCACCGACGTTGCCGTCGAAGTATTAAAATTAAATCCGAGGCCGCATCTCTGTTATGCCGAGTGGCTACAATAAAAAAAAAGAAGTAAAAGTACGTCGACCATTGTGAGCCAATCTCTCCGACGAGAGAAGCCGGAAGTCATGGGAAGTTTGTGACGATAAAGATTTAAAAGTTACTCGTAAGTCCTGGAATGAAAGATTAAATGACTAAAAACTAATCATTTATGCTCAATAATGATATTAAATTATTACGTTTGTCCAGTGCCGATAAAAAGAAAGGATTTCTGTCTGGTTCTGCTTCTTGTGAAACTGTCATGTGACTAGTAAGTCTATTTATTCTTTTGTGTGTGTGCATAGAAACCTATGCCTGCCCTGAGAAGATCTTTTTTTTTAACAAATACTTTTTGTCTTTAATTGTACTAAAGGGTCAACAGCATTGAAGTGCATTGTGTGACTGGTTATAAAATAAATACAAAAGTAAAATAACTTTTCAAATGCTAGTTGTCAGGAGGGATACATGGCTGGCATCCCAGTTAAAAAAGAAAAAAACAACAACGTGTAAACCGTCACACCCTATTGCAACCTAAATCAAGCCACAAATCAGTCTGAAACTAACAGTCTCAATATGTCGGGCCATGGATTAGTTGCATTACTCATTATCTCCCTGGTAGGACATGTACTGGAATACTTCATGGTAGCTTTTTCCATCCACGTGGGAACTCCCACCAAATTCACACAAACATCTCAAATCTCTGGTCAAGAAGGCCCAACGAAGATTACATATCAACTGAGATTGCCTCATAAACTGAAACATTCCCAACAGCTGCTGGTGTCTGTTCACTGATCCTCTTTGGACGCGTTCATAGGATACTGGTGTGTTATGGCAACAGCTCTGCGTATGGTCATAAAATCTGTGCAGAAGATCACAAACATGGATCTTTGTACTGTGGAGAAAAAGTAAACCGATTGCTGTCTGGGGGAAGAACTTACATTTAAATTTGACATTTTAATGCGATTAATCCTTTTTCTCTTTTGAAAAAAGCCACTGACAAAACTGTTGCTGCCACTGACTCCATATACATGTTGTTTTTCTTTAGGCTCAGAGTTTGTCCTGGTTCAAATCAGTAAAAAAAAAATCTGCTGCTACAATTCACTCTTAATTTTGTCTTAAACACAGAAAGACGTTCTTAACCAGTGCTTATGTGTCTTTCATGAGTTGTCTTTGTCTTCTCTAACAGACTCAGCAGCAGATGACTGCTGCACTGGGTTCTGTTGGAGTTTTTTTTCATTTGAAAAAGTTTCCTCTCCACTGTCGCCGCATGGATTCTTGCAGAGAACTGTTCAATGGTGCCAGATCTTCGTTCCGGAGATTCAAGTGACTCAATGCAGTGGGCTGAGTTTCCTAAAATAGATTTCTTTTTTACCTAGTTGCATAATAAGATGGCATTAATTGCTTTCTGTCATGACAGGGTTTGAACTGAAATTAAAGTAATTGAATCTGATTAAATGATTGAATTAAACAGTGTAGTTCTGCTTATACATGTATCTACTAAAGTGCGTTGAAATGACACTTGTTAAAGTAAATTAACCGATTTGAACTATGGATCTAAGCTATCTTAGCACTAGTTGTACGCCTCAACTATTTCCCTGCCTCTAACAAGCTGAAAAATGCAGGTTTTGTCCTGATTTTGTTCTGTCCATCGTCTTATCTTCTTCTCTGTTCAGTCTGAAGAAAGCATTCTTACAGCAGTGTGGAAATAGTTCAGGATGATGCAAAATGTTAGTGCTCCATAGCACATAAATATTAGCTGGTAGTGTTAATAGCAGTACATCAAAGTATATTGATAGGCTTAAGGGGAGATACTGCACACCTTAAAAAAGTTTTTACTGCTTCAGGAGTTGCAGTAGAAAATATTAGAACCTGGTTCAGTTGAGTTATTACAATTTGGATAAAAGTAATGTTGGAAAAAAAATCCTGTGGAGAGGCGTTGGAAAGACTCGAGCTTATACCCGGACTCTCGGCTTGCTCTTCTCTGCTTGAGGCTTAAGGCTCGAGGCGGCTCACCTAAACCTACAGTATTAGAACTGAGCCCCTCATGTTCATGTTGATGTTGTGGGAAATGTAAGCCTCCAGTCTGATAAGGCAGAAGATCACATGGAATAAAACTATGATATTGCTGGTTCAACTGCACGGATTTGGCTCATTACATATATA
>CAEGAF010181899.1:0-10676 GCA_903067075.1 Micropoecilia bifurca
GTGTGTGTGTGTGTGTGTGTGTGTGTGTGTGTGTGTGTGTGTGTGTGTGTGTGTGTGTGTGTGTGTGTGTGTGTGTGCGGTTCAGTGATGCATCGCTCACATTTCAGTTATTACAAACCAGCAAATGTTACAAACTTCCTCTGACTTCTAAGTGGTCACTTTACAGCAACCTCATCAAAACGGCAGAAGAAAACCTCTGCCACCAAATATTTAAATATCTATTCATATTTTTGGATATTTTCTCAAGTTATAAATAAAAATAATTTTTTACATATATTAAGTTTATTTAGTCTAAAACCAGTTATGTTTGCTTTGAGTTGGGGTTTTTTAACTGACTCTGGATATTAAAATTTACTTTAATGTTCAAAACTTCTCACTCTAAATGTGACAAAATAACTCCTCTCATTGTTTAGCGTAAACATTGAATCTAGGTTAATTAATGTGTGGAAATGTACTTAAGTAGAATAAAATAAACTCAGAGTCCTCTCATCGTTTCTCATGTTTCTTTCCTCAGGTTTCCTGCCTGCGCCGTCCATTACCGTCACATCATCTGTCATTAACAGCAGCTCTGCTTCAGTCACCCTGGAGTGTTCAGTCCAGAACAGCAGGGAGCTGAAGCTCTCCTGGTACCGAGGGACGGACAGACTGAAGCAAACCAGCAGTCCCAGTCTGCCCAGTGAGCTGACGCTCACTCTGGAGGTCGACGCCCCTGATGGAGACGATTACAGCTGTGTGGCCAAAAACCCAGTAGAGAGACAAACCACCAAACTGCATACAAAGGACATTCAGCTGGGAGATGCAGGTATAGCTAAAAATGATGGATGTTTATTGTCTCCTTTCTTAACATTAACTTTCAATGATTTAAGTGAACTGAGTAATTACAGAGATACTGGAGTTGGTTACTAGCTAGTTGAGTAACCTTTTTTGAAAAACTATACTTTTAGAAGTAGTTTTACTGCACTGTACTTTTTACTTTTACTTGGTAATTTATTATCAAGTATTTTTATTCTTACTTGAGTAAAATTTCTGGGTTTTCTACCCACTGAATGAAAAACAAACATGTTTTAACCACAACTGTAGTTTTTGTTCACGTTTTAAAAGTTTTTTTACTGAAAGAAACTGATTTGGGAAAATTATCATTTTGGTCCGTAAAATGCCAAAATTTCCATTTAGCTTTATATTTTGTTCCGTCTCAATCCGTAAATGATTGATCATTTGATCAGTCTTTACCTAATACCTGATTAAAAGTATGTTAAAGTAGTGCAACTATCTACTCACCTCTGCCCGCTACTAACCAGATTTATCAATAAAATAGAAATCAGTTTTTCATCTGGAAAATGATTGACACTTAGCATTGAATCAGTGCCTCCAAAAGTCTTCCACACTGCAAAGACATAAACTCTTATGAAACAATTTTAATCTTGGCACACTTGAAATAAGACAAAACTAACTAACAGATGCGTTTTCAGTCAATAATTCCTTTATATTGATGGAAAACTACTAGTTATAATTGGAATAATCTGCCAGTGGAGCATTTTTTTTACTTGCCCCATTTTGCTTGTGTTCTTCAGAAAACAGCAGCTGGTGTCAGAATGAATCCACCGTCAGGCTGATCGTTTCTGCAGGAATTGCCTTGGTTTTGATCCTTCTTCTGGTCGACCACATCAGGTTGTGCGGATGAACCTTGAACTAACGGCATGGAAACCCAACACTCGCTGGTTCTCATGCTGGAGCAGAGACAGTTCATGCATTCAAAACTTGGTGAACTACAGTTTTTGTGTGAAAAGAATCTAAAAAACAAACCCTGAGAGCATAAATTACCACAGCAAAGTCTGTGATAAACCGGGCGCAGTACTGATGCTCGACTGAATGTAAGGATGTAATGGATCTACGAGTAAAGTTTTAACATTCCCTGCGATATGTCAAAAATATAACCTGTAAATAAGCTAGTTTTTACATCCCAATCAGTAGTTTTATCACTGATAGTTTGGTCACTTGAACATGTCTGTTTAATTTACATTGTTCATCCCTCTTTCACCAAAACACTGCATAAAATAGTCCCTAAAATATGCTAAATATTATCCATTATCTTAACTGCTAAGATTGAAGCTAAATGCTAGCTAAGCTAAGCTAAGCTAAGTTAAGCTAAGATAACTATAGTTGATTCACCTGTTTACCAAATTCCTCCTCATCATAAACAACCGATTTTGTAATTTAAGGTGCTTAAAGTTATCTAGGGTTTTTCACCAATTCTTGTTTTGCAGAGTAGCTCCCATTATGACCAAGACATAAACAAAGAGGTTAATAAAAGTTGAGCTGCAATGTATGCACCTTCATCCTTTATCTGACAGTAAAATTAGAACTGATTTCCGGTGCATCTCTTTAGCGATACGTCATTTTGAAAAAAGCCTCCATCTCCCAGAGAGCGCAGCATCCTGTGTGGTCAAGCGGTAGAAGTTCAAAACATTGTGGTTGCCTTTATTTTCCACAGACTGGCCTTGATAAACGCAAAGATCTCTGCACAGACATTTAGTCTGATAAGATCAAATAAGACATGCATCTGTTACTTTTGTTTTCCATTTATGTTGTGAGTCTGTGACAGACTATCATGAAGGTGAAAAATGCGATGTGTGCCCAGAGTTTGGGGGTTTCGGAAACCGTTCAGAGGAACAGAGGGGCTCTCACTTCCTGTGTAGAAACATCTACAGGTTAACCTTTACCACAGGCTACTTTAACTCAGAACAGTGGAGATTCAGACTCCGCCGCTTATTTTGACTAATACAACATAATGAAGTGAACAAACATGATGAGATTAAATAAGCAGAAAGTTCTTCCCTTTCCTCTTTGCAAAATCCTTCAGGCTCATCCAGATTTGATGGACATAGTGTGAGGTCAGACATTTTCAAATCCTCTCAAGGATTTTCATGTCATAACATATTTCCAAAAACCAGCTGGGTGTCTTTCTTAATCGCCTCGGTTATTTTTAGAAGCAGTAGAAACCCAACTGGAAATCGAGCAAAATATGAATTTTGAATAATCCTTTAATAAAAGGAAAGGAAATAAGAACATTTCCAGCAACCAAGACATTTTTAGTTTGATGTACAAGTACATTTTAGTAAAATATGGTTTTGTTCAACGTTTTTTCCCTGATCTATGAAGGATCTGTGTCACAGGCTGAAGTCGGTTCTAGTGATGGCAGTGAGGACCGGCTCTAACACGGGTTTCCTGGGTTTTCTGGTCCACAACAGGGCCAGACCAGCCTCACGAAAACTCTGATGGAGAAAGTAGATGAGAGGGTTCAGACAGCAGTCCAGGTATGACATCACTGACGACAGCGTCCTCAACCAATCAGGGGCCGGAGTCAGGTCCGTCCTACCCAATAGGATCAGCTGAACGGTGGATGGAGCAAAACATAAAGACAAACATGTCAGGAGTAAAACTACAGTTCCTAAGATATTCTTCTACACAGA
The DNA here is from genome assembly GCA_903067075.1 of Micropoecilia bifurca. Taxonomy (NCBI): domain Eukaryota; kingdom Metazoa; phylum Chordata; class Actinopteri; order Cyprinodontiformes; family Poeciliidae; genus Micropoecilia; species Micropoecilia bifurca. The sequence goes on from CAEGAF010181899.1 coordinate 3,471, forward strand.
AGACAGCCGTTTTTTCCAGGCTCTGTGTTAGTAGATGCAACAGCTTGTGTTTACCTCAGTCATAAAAAAGGGAGTGTAGCAGATGATGTAAGAAGCCACTAGCAGAGGAGTCACCTCGGACAAATCTGCGTCTTCATCACTGAGACAAACAAGAAACACAATTAAAGGAAGATTTAATCATCACACAGCCTTTCATTAAACTGCTTACAGTGAAAATTTAGTGATTTTTCAGGATTCTTCAGTTAGTTAACAGATAAAACCTGAGATTAACATGCACACAATGGCCTAATCAGCATTCATCAGATTTTTGAGGACAGCTGGTTGCACAGCGCTTTATTTTAAAAAATCAAAGTAAATATGTATACAATTATACACCACACTTTTCATTTTTTTTTAAATAAGTTGAAAATCATTTATCATTTGTCTTCTACTTCACAGTTCTATTCTTCTTCACTAACCCTAACCCAGTGCCATTTTGTGTCTGTATATCACCTACAATTCAAATAATAAGTTTGAAAATGAAGAACATTAAAGATATTTGTAAGATATTAAGGATTATCTGAACGGTTGACAGTTTACGGTACAGAGAAGTATAGAAAACTGTCAACAGAGGGCGCTACATGTCAGCTTGTTTTTCTGTTTCTGCTGCTGGTTTTTATCTATTACTAATTTTATTTAAAACTTTGATCAGGCCTTTTTTTTAATTGCTTCCTTTGGCGTCACTCAACATGTAGCTGTTGCTGTGTGAATGCACTTCTCTCCTGCTGCTGTAAGGTAAGATAAACCCATTAACTGTAAACCTTCCTGCTGATGTTGTGTGACGTTGTTCACCTGGTGCACATGTTGCTGGAGCGACAGCTGACAACGATCCTCACAGAGCAGATAATCATGAGGAGGAAAGGAAGGAATATGCAGATGGAGAAAGCACAGAGGATGTAGGTCATCATGTCCGAGTAGCTTCTCTCCCAGAAAACGGCACACAGCATCTCTGCAGGATCATACCTGAAAGTGCAGAAAAATATTTCTGATATTTATAAATGAACTAACATTTCTGAGCCAACTACTATACAAACCTGACCCAGTCATAGATGACAGGGATGCTCCCAAACACCAACCCTGTTACCCAGGAGGTCAAACAGGCGGCTGCCATGAAGCCAAACACAGCACTGCCTGTGGACGACGTGCCAATCAGACGCTGCGCACTGAGAATGGCTGTAAAATTCATTTAAATTCAATTAGATACAATTATTGTATAGTAAAATTTCCTGCACAAAGTGTAGTAAAACGAAGGAATGCCCTGGGTAAATACCCACAGCAGATTTAACACTTTGACCTTGTATTGAAATGGAAAAAACTGGATAACAAAACCAAATACTGGATCACTACTTCCACTGGATTGAGAGGGAAATAAGAAACCTTTAGCCTCATGTGAGCACCTTTAAATAAAGAACAGGCTTTTTCTGTGGAAAGCATGCAGAGCAAATATATCAGCAACAGCATTTAAAGCAGCATTTTAAAAGAAAACTTTTTTTTTCCAGTTTCTGGAGGTCAGTTTATCTCCTCCTCGACATCCACTAGTCATTTCTGAAAGTTTTGTTTGTTATTTGTGTTGACACGCATATAAATAAGCATACCTAATAAAGACAGTGAATGAATACAAATTTATGAAACATGAGGAATAATCAAGTTTGTTTCTAGATTTAGCTAAGACTCCACTAAAGTTCCAAAATAAGATTTTTTTTCTATTTGTCTCTAAATTATTTAAACAATCAGATGCAATGATGACCCACTGTTAAACAGTAGGTAGAGTTTTAATTAAATTGGTTTAATAAATTAATATTTTAAAAGCTAAGTTCCTCAGAGTACCTATGCTGCCTATAGATGAGGTGATGAAGGTAAACTTCAGCAAGCTGACGACTTGACACCATGGAGACCCCTGTCCCTCCGTCAGAGCGGCCATCATGGATCCAGACGTGATCAGAAGTGAACAACCTGATCATGAATCACAATTTAATATTAAAAAGAACCTTTCTACTACAGTCAAACAGCATGGAAGTGCACATAAATACAGCGGTAAAGAGAAGCGACATAAACATGGTTTCACTGGAAATCTTAAAAGTGGTACCTAGATCTGACATGGTGAGACTGAGGAATGGAAGCCAGTAATGACAGCAGAACTGACCTCTGCACTGAAAACAACAACATAAAGGGAGCAAATAGACAGACACCACGTCATATTGTTGAATAAAATGTGAAACATTCCTTTACGAGCAGTAAAATGGAATAGAATAACATACAGTGGAAAAACAAACCTGTGATCCAACTTAACTTAGTGGAAATAACAAAAATTGTTCATATAAGTAACAAAAAATAACAAAATCAGTCTGGTGAATTTTTGGTTAAAACATGTTTGTTTTCATTCAGTGGGTAGAAAATTCAGAAATTTTACTCAAGTAAGAGTAGAAATACTTTATAATAAAATTACTCAAGTAAAAGTAAAAAGTACAGCATAGTAAAAATATTCCTAAAAGTGTTTGGTTTTTTTTCTTTCAAAAAAGTTACTCATTTAGTGTAATTGAGTATCAGTGACTAGTTACTACCTCACTAAGTATAACCGGTCTGGAGTTAAATCAGGACTCTATGAACCATGCATAGACTGAAAAGAAGTCAATATTGTGATGACCTTACCATGACCTTGATGATCAGAACGACACCGTTTCCAACGATTCCCACAATCATTTCTCCACCCAACACAGCCACCAGCAGCCACTTCTGCTCCTCAGACCAAAGCTTTTCGGGGAGCAGAGTCCCATTCAAGCCGCCACTCACTGGAACAGAGGAAATACAGAACGCAGACAAGTTCAGCTTCCACCATCTCAGTGACACCGAGAGACTTCATGAGAAAAAGATGCAACACAACAATGGAAAGGAACAGAGTACAATTTGGAAAATGATCATTTAAAAAGATGTATTGTTCTGTGGATTAATAACTCTACCAACAGCAGCTGTACAGGTTTAAAATGATGCTTACTGGTCCGGCGAGCCCTCGAGCTTCAGCACCGATAACAAGTGACTCTGTTCACAGAGCTCAGATGAAGGAGTCATCAGAAACCTATTCAATTAAACTTCACACACTTCGTTGCACTTACGCAACAAGGCTTGTGTCTCTTCATTTGCCTGTGCGTTTCTGTGAACATGCACTACTGGTACTGTGTAAGAAGTTTGGCTGTGTAGCAGAAAGCAGTAAAACAATTTCATTTCTGCTGTCAAACATATGTCCTCCGTCAATAGAGACAACATTCGGACTATTGTAAAATCAGCTGCAGGAAATTGTACCATGTTGTATTGTATCGACCAATTATTAAACACAACTGACAGCAAATAAAACTGAAATTCTGGCTTTCTTAAGAGTCCCATTGAGGCCGACACTTGAATAAGTTACTATTATTAGTAGTAGTAATAGTATAAGTATTCTACTATTACAGGCAGAGCAGTACCTTAAGGGCTACTCTGCCTTAAGTCATCAGCAGGAGAGTGTTGCCGCCCTGTTGTTATATAAAACACAATGCAGCCCCTAAAGTACTTTAAAAAATAAGAAACAAATAATAATAACAATAATAATGATAAATCGATTTGCTTATTTACTTACCATTTTATTGATAAAAATAAATAAAAATAATTAATATAATAACAATAATAATGATGAATCAATTTGCTTATTTACTTACCATTTATTGATAAAATGCTTGCTTACAAATACAAAGAAAAAACAAGGAACAGAACAAAGAATGTGTGCACAGCCTTCTGTATAAGTACATTGGAAGAAAAACCAAAAATTAATCAGAATTCAGACATAATAAGAAATAAAAGGAAAACAATTCAATAACCTACAATGTCCATTTCTGTTTGCAGCATTTTTGTTTGTGCTTTTGGAAATATTGCACAAATACAGGTTCGATTTCCTTAACCAAAACTTTTTTATAAAAAACAGAAAAGAAAGGTGAAGATGATGAAAATGTACTTTTGTGGATATAAAAATTGCCAAATATAACTAACAATTTGCTTAACTGCCAGTGTTTTGTTTGCATTCGTGTTATTTCCATGGAAGCCAAAAATAATGTGCCCACACAGTTCATACTTACTTACTGATTTGTGTTTTTCATACCGCCGTCCAGTAGGTGGCGGTATTCATATCAAAGTGAGTCGCAGCTGCAGAGGAACCGGTCATGTTGTGTAACTTCCGGTGTTCGCCGTCTCTCCTCTTGTAGCTAGTAGTCACATTTCGGTAAGTTAGACATGCTTAAAGGTGATAAGATATTAGATTTTCTCTGCAGTGTTTCTTAGCGGTGTTAAACGTTGGTTTTAGCTTTTGGTTGACGCGTTTGTTTGACTTTTATTCCTCATTTATTTGAAGCGACCTTTATTCAGACGCCCTTGACAGCCGTAGTTGCACCGGCGCGGACATTTCTCTGTTTATTCACAGAAAATTGTGTAATTGACATGGATAAAACTCAGCTTTGTGAATATTTAGTCCAGTACTGTGCAGAATTGAGTCACCGTGAGGCTCAATGAGAGCATTAGTCTAAAAGTAGCTCTGCTAAACGCGTAGAATAATGTAAAAGTGTCTGTTTGTTACTGACAATATTCGTGGTGCTTTGTGGAAAATAGAGAATTTTAAACATTATTTACCCGAGCTTTGCATTATTACTTCGTATTAGATAGTAAAAATGTGTTTTCTACTAGTGATATCTGTCTGCTTGTGCAAATTATAGTACTTAGCACCAAAATTTAGCGATATCGCTCAATAAATAATGCTGCAATCTGTAATATGTGCATATCAGGATGGTTCATTGCTTTGAAATATAATATTTCTTCTTATTTGTATCTAATTTAGAACAACAACCGCACAGGTTAGAACCCAGAATGTTTAGAAATTACTGAAACATTTAATAATGAGGTTGAACTGTATTGATATTTCCATTTTTATGCAAAAAGATTTGAAACCTGGTGTTTACAGTCACATCTTAACCCAGTTTATGTTTCTCTTAAAGGTAAAGTCATATGTCGTTTTGAAGGTATTCAGCACACAAATACTGAATTGAACGAATATCGGATACATTTAGATTTTATATAAACAAAACGTTTTTAATGCCTCTGTATGAGTTCTTACAGCTCAGGAAGTGACTTTTAACTGAAAACATATTGTATTAATATTTGTTTCAACATTATCCCACATTAACATTAATGTAAAGCGTTTTCTTAAACAAAGCAGTAAAAGCAGATTCATTTTCTTCAGATAAGCTATTATATGATATTCCACACGTCAAAACGTTGATGATAAAAGTGATTCTAGGTATCCTGCTTCTGAATGCATGTTTTATATCGTGTTTCCTCCACAACAGTGAAAGTCTGCTGATGCTTTAGTTGGCCTCTTGTCTTTTTTAAAATCTTAGATTGTTTTTTCCAGCCCAACGCTCATCATTGAACTGTTAATCAAGAATTTCTGTGTTGTCTTTTGTTTTGGTTTTTTTGTTTCTTTTTTCTCATTTTTAAATTGCTTCTTGCAGCTAACATCACCGACTTGTCTGCCATGCAGTTTGGTTACAGCTGCAGTTTTATCCAGTGTAAATACTTGCTTGATGGTAGCTTTAATTGATGAACACAGGAAGCAGCACATCCAAAATAATCTCACCCAGCAGTGTGAAACAATGCTGCCTCAGTAGATTCCCTGCTCTAACTCTGCCTGTTTCTCCAGCTCTCAATGAACTTGTGAATCTCAAACTGTGTCTGGTTTTAATCAGTCAGTTAGTTTTTGATTGTTTAGCAGTGAGCGACTTGTTGCTGTCTGGCTGCTCTTTTGGTCATATGAAGATAAAAAAAATGTCAAAACTGTGAAAAAACATTAATTTTGCTCTACCGTACTCTAATGATGCTTTGTTGTATTGATTCTTTTGCTTCTGCTTTCAGCTTTAAAGTCCTGATGGCTGCAACCTTTCGTTATCTTTACTCCGTCTCAAGGACAGGTAAGCGTTTTCCCTAAACTGATTTGAATCTTATTTTTCCATTGGATGTTGGTTTCATTGTGCTTCCTTCAGGCTCTTTGTAAAGATTCTCCTTTAACAAAATAATTATTGGTGCTTTCTATCTTAAGCTGGGCAGCAACTACATTTAAAAAAGCTTTATTTAACTTAAGGACATTATTGTAGCCCACAGTGCTTCACTGAGTTACTCTGAAACAGTGGGAAACAACAAGCGACTATAAAAACACAAAGTAAATTTAAAAAAATTCTATAATTCATGCTGTTTTTACAGCAAGATTTATTGGTTTCAGTTGAAAATGAAATATCAAATACAGAAACAACTATGTAAGGCAAATATTAAAAAAAAAAAAAGATAAAGAAAAATTCCAATTCAATTTCAATTTTCCTGTTTTTTTCTCCATTTCCCTGGTTTAACATGTTCAGATAGTGAAGATTTGTGGTACCATGTCTGCTCTTGTTGAATGATCTTATTTTGTGTGCTATGTCTATTATGTTTATTTTTTAATAATAAAGGAGTGTAGATTTTTCTCTGTCATCTGTTGAACATATAAGTAATTTTTATTTTCATTTAAGTACCTCTTAGCATTCTAACTTTGTAAAATGCTGATTTAAAGGCTTCTTTTAAAACCGTTTCTGTTAAAATGGATGCATTTAACCTAAAAGCTAGTGAATACTGATTAATTTTATTGTAAAAAGCTGCTAGATTGCGTGATTGTACAGTGTCATGTTGTGCATTTGTGTCATATTTACAAATAACTCCATAAATAAAGTGGCAGCTGTTGAATTGTGTGCATTAAAAAAGTATTTATTTATTTAAAGCAGAGTAAGAACTGTTTTAAATATGTTTGTCTCCATGTTATTTAGTGGACACTGATATTCAATCAGCTATCAAGTACCTTTTAGGAAAAATTCACTTATTAGAATTTTATTATGAGGTTGATATTTATTTATTTATTCATTCATTCATAGGCACTTTGGCAGCTGCCCAAGTCAGGTCCTTCAGTGTTTCAGTCCAGAGGAATGGATTCAGTAAGTACCAGTTCAGTACCAACTGCACCACTAAACACATTTTCATATCATTTTATCAGACACACACACACACACACACACACACACACACACACACACACACACACACACACACACACACACACACACACACACA
>CAEGAF010181946.1:0-10643 GCA_903067075.1 Micropoecilia bifurca
CAGCACAGAGGCTCTCATCCTGGCTGCACAGGAACAGGCCCTAAACACCAGAGCAATAGAGGCTCAGATCTACCAGATAAGACCCAAGGTGTAGATTGTTCAAGAAGGCCCCTGATCCTCTTTCACCAAACAATTACAGAGATCAAACTTAAATTTTTTCTCATGCTACCACTCTTGCTCTGGTAAAAATCATCAGCCCCAAACCCGAATGCCTGCTGGTCCTTCTCCAGGCCCTATGTCAGGGGTGTCAAACATGCCATTTCATCCATCTCGTCTTCATCTACTCCTTTGTCATTTCATCCATTTCTCCTTCGTCTACTCCTTTGCCCATTTCATCCATTTCTCCTTTGTCCACTCCTTTGTCCATTTCATGCAATCCTCCTTCGTCCACTCCTTTGTCCATTTCATCCATTTCTCCTTCATCCACCACTTTGTCCATTTCATCCATTTCTCCTTCGTCCACTACTTTGTCCATTTCATCAATTTCTCCTTCGTCTACTCCTTTGTCCATTTCATCCATTTCTCCTTCATCTACTATGTCCATTTCATCCATTTCTCCTTCGTCTACTCCTTTGTCCATTTCATCCATTTCTCCTTTGTCTACTCCTTTGTCATTTCATCCATTTCTCCTTTGTCTACTCTGTCATTTCATCCATTTCTCCATCGTCTACAGTGTCATTTCATCCATTTCTCCTTTGTCTACTCTTTCATTTCATCCATTTCTCCTTCGTCTATTCCTCCTTTGTCATTTCATCCATTTCTCCGTCGTCTACTCACCAGCTACGCTTATATTCCACATATCCTTCATCTCCCGGTCGTCTCACTCCGTATATGTTCTCTTCCCATGCTCTCCTGTAAAGGACACAGGTCAGTGTTTCCGAATCCTTCCTTTTTTCTGCCATCAATTGCTTTATCACTTCCTCTCTCGAAAAGCTCACATCTTCCTCCTCAACAGACGCCTTGGTACTTCGTTCTCCAGATTTTTGGCTCGAGATCTTTAACTCGACCGTCTCACAGCAAACTTCCCCGGCCGGGAAAGTTTGCTGTGGCACATCGAACAGGTATTTGTTGAACTCATCATATTCCGGCCTGTTGTCCGGGTGAGGAGACAACTCAAAGAACGGATAATCTGGAACCAGTTTATTCCAAGCTTTTTTTACTCCACGGTGGAATAAATATCCTCCACATACAATCATTGGGCACAGCAAAGCTTTACCGATATGGTTAATCATGGCATTAAATATGCTGTAGGAGCCGCAGTTTGATGACTGTTATAAATATCACCATGTTTTGAGAGCACAGGGGATTAGCTCAGCTAGGGTGGCAACAGGGGTGGCAAGGCTCTCGTTTGGGGTGGCAACTGCCACCCCTGCCAGCCCGCTAGATCCGCCCCTGCATAGGTTTCATTGAGACATAAACAGGGTTTTATGCAATTTGTCAAAAAAGCCAAATCTTTCTGATCATGAACAATTTATAAAAGCTGTAAAAAAGGAAGCATGTATAAAGAGTGATGTACTGTTGTTTGTCAGTTCCGCTACCGCCAGTCTAAAGGCCTTAATTAACTGGTAATTGGATAATAATCACAGTCCAATCTGAATAAGGTGGCTGTAACACTCAGCAGGGCTTCCTAAGAATCAGAGCCTGCAAACAATAAAAGGATTGATCCACAATGTCCCACATTCAAAAATAATAATCCTTTGGTAAACGACTCAGTTCTGTAATCAGTGTGTTGGTGGACCTTCAGAACATAATGTCTGCTTTTTGTCCTGGATTTTTTGTGTGTGTGTTTCTTCAATCAGGCCCAGATTGTAACTATTCAGTTTAACCTATCAGCAAAAAGAAATTGCAGACAAAAGAGCATTTGCTTAAAATAAACCTCACAGGAACAGAGCTGCAGCTAAACACAAACCTATCTGCTCTATCAACGGATCTTGCTTTGTACACCTAACCTACCCATTCAGGTAAATCCTGACTCTTGGCTGCCAAGGAAAGTTACAAGGTACTTTGTTAAGGGAGCAGAATGTTTTCTAACTACATGAAAATAACCAGACACATAGAATTTTACATTCTGTTGAAGTTTTTAGAGCTGAAAAGCAGTTTCTTCTGAAGCTTTCAGCCTCTGTTGCTGGAAATCCTGAAATAACTGTTTGAGTAAGTATTGAGATTATTAACAATAAAACTCAGTGGAAAATAATTTTGCTGTATAGTGAACAGATAACTAAAATCCTTCAAGACCTGACACTGCCTCTAAAACAATTAGAACTGCCTATCTTAATGGCTGAAACACCAAATATACCTGATATGCATTCATACGCACAGTGGAAACCATCTTAGCTCTAATGCAGAAGCTAATATCTATCTACAGTATAAATTATGTCCGCTCTGAGGAGTACAGCCAATCAGCAGTAAGGAAAATGAATGTGACTGCTGGATTGGCTCCTTTTCTAACACCAACCAATAACGTGTCAAGTACCATCAGGTCTCAGCTTACTAAAATGCATTTTCTTTCAAATATTTAAAATATGAGCAATGAAAAATGATTCCTCCAACACTGAACCACAAACAGGGAGCTGTCCAAAGTATCATCTTTACAAGTCAGATTATAATATTTACACTATTGGCCTTTCAATTTCATATCAGAGAACATGAAACCTCCAGAAAGTAACACTCCAAACAACATATTTGTCTATAAGTCTATTTGTGTTTTTTTAAAGTGTTGCCTTAAAATATGTTCTCATGTGTGTCTTCATTCATCTCAGATTTTCTGAATTAACCTGTGAGATAACGCTGATGTAATCCTTTGGGTTTGCTCAAACCGCTTAGTGAACTTTTTAAATTAAAATGTCTAAATTAGTATTTTGACATTTAGTTAAAATAATTGTGATAGTCCCAACTAGCCTGAAACGGGAAACGTTTAGCCTGTCTCAGTGTTTAGACAGTCAGAATTGTTTTTTTTAATTGTACATTAATGATTGTGTTTGTTTTATGTTTGAGCTTTTCATAAGAAGCTCAAATGTTTTACATTCAGACATGCCATGTATTTGATTGCTTTTCCTAATAATCTATCTAGAATTTAATGCATATTGTATGAGTATCAGAATTAGCTCATGTGCTCTTTGTTCAGAAACAGCTTGTTAATGTTTGGTCAACCTGTACAATTGTGCATAACATCATTCTGGCAAAATCCGTTCATAGAATTAACTCAAACTAAGCAAAGAAGAAAACAAAACAAAAAAACCCAGAGCTATAGCTACACACTAACATGATCTTCCTACTTACTATTCAGCCTGATGGTGACCGTTTTATTCTTTTGGTTCCTCATTTGAATAATTAGGTTTTTGTAAATGACACGAGAAACCTCAGATTTACAAAGTCTGCTTTGGGTGTTACTTTGATTATACATGTCTTCTCATCGTAGGCGAGGCAGATAACATGCAAGCTTGTGTACCAGCAAGGGTGACCTCTGGTAGACTTGAAAAAGTTTTTTTTTCTTCCTTTGACTGCTGTGAAAGGCTTTTAAGCCACAGGGTTGTGAATGTTTAGCAAAGAGAAGTGATTAGTACGAATGGAAACAATGTCTTGATTCAGCACTTTGTATGTGGGGTTCCTTTCCCTGATAATAACCAACGAAGCCCCTCCCACTCTTCCCACTGTACTGAGTGGCTTACACAGTTGGAACAGCCAATTAGTTTTGGTGAAAGTGGTTGATAAAAGCCACAAATGCAGCATGACTAATTATGAGCAGTGGTGTTGTTATGCTTGTGTATGTATCGCAGTTGAAGTACAGTGTAATCATCCTCCGTCGTTTGTTAAGTATCCCTCTAGGTAAGCATTAGCCGTCCGCCCATATTCAATTCTTCTGAGCAAAGGAACATTATCGAGAATCTCTTAGAAGTACATTGAATTAGAATATCTGCCGTCAGATCCTTTGATCCACCGCCGTTCTTTAAATGAAGGCGGAAGCTGTTGGCTGGATCCTTTGCCGGGATTCAAAGCCGACCCTCTAAAAAGTTCTGACTAAAGATAAGCAGAGCCTGCAGACAATCGAGCCGTCCTTTAGTTCCTACCTGTGTCTCGTGTTTGAAGCCAGATATTTGACATCTGGCTGATAATCCCCTCACTCAACATTGGCTGATGTTTTTTTTTGTTCAAGAGCTCGCTCTCGCCGCCTCCTCTTATTTGCAGAAGACTTTTCTTTGCTAATTTTTTTTTTTGCTGAGATCTCAGGGCTGATGTCTGCCGCTGATAAAGCCTGATCCCACGTAATTACAGCAGAGAAGGGAATTGGATGTGTCTCTGGATCTGAACTGTGATTTGTAGTATAATTCGTTCCTCATGCTTTGTTCATGATAAGACTTTTAACAATGCTTTCTGTCCAAAGCACCACTGTGACTTTAAATCAGTATCGATCTATGAATCTCCTGACTGACACACCCATTGTAGGTGTTTGATATGTTCTAGATAATTCTCACACAGTGAACAACTGAGTTTGGCGTTTTCTTGTCATTTGCTCGAGGCAAAACCAGCCATTAAGTTTTTTTTAGCTTATTCTAAGCAATTACTTTTTTGTCTTTTTTTTTTGCCACAAAACATGTTAGGCGCTTTATGTCACACACACAAAAAAGGTGCTACCTTCGTTGTAACAAAATTGAATATATGCACTTACAAATAAAATAATTCAAATAAATACATTTATACTGAACTGGAAACAGTCAAAACTGGTTTTGGCTCAGACAGAGTGAAACTGAAGGAAATAAAAATCTTTCTTTTACACCTTTTAGTTTAAACCTAATAGGACAATGTCGTAAAGGTAGGGTTCAGGCAGTGGAAATCCTAACTACAGTAGATAACTCTCTCGGTGTCTTCATTAAATTCAGATTGGGAGGATGGAGATAACGGCCGGTCCAAAGACAAATGGTCTTTCTGACATTTTTAAACTTCTCTCATCTCCAATTTAACGCAAATGCAGCTTTATGAATCATTAAACCAGTGTCACGTTTTCATCGGGTGGTGAGTTACAGAGAAGGAAAAAGATAAGAAAAATGTAGGTAGGAGGCCATGTGTCAAGAATAATATTCTATGATGAAACAGGTTCTGAGAATTCAACATGTAAAAATCTCTGGTCTAAATAATAAAAAAAAAAAAATTAAACAATCACATTTTATTGGAGAAAAAAAGGTTTTGTCAAGAAAAATGATCGACAACCATCTGTAAGTGACGGTCGTAGCAGTCATTCTTCACTATCCATTTAATACAAAACACTTTCAGAACATTTAGAAATCCACCCGTTCACAGTGCTGAGTGTTCAATAAGAGGTGATTGTTCAAATACTAGAGATCAAGAAGACCAAAGATACTCTGTAAAGTTTTACAGGTTGATAAAATGACTCCCCTTCCTTCTTACTAACCACTAAAATCTCATGATATTCATGAGAACTTTATTCACACTTAAATGAAAAGATGTTCAATTGAACTTCCTTCACCAGCTTCATGACCCCAAAGTCTTAAATAATAATAATAAAAAACAACCTTGATGTGAATAATTTTTCTTCTCTCTTAATGACACGGTCAGCAAAGCTCACTCCTCATTTCGACGCCGGCCTTCAGCAAGCGCATAAAAGGGCCTTCCTGTAAGAACGAAAGACAACAGGAATAAAAGCAGCGCTGAAAGTAAATCCTCCCGGTCGAGCTGCTGTGATTTGGGTGTTGATTAAACCTCTGCCAGATGACCTGCGGGCTTTGTTGCTCTGACCGGCGCACCACTGCAGCTGTTGCTTTCCTGCTAAACCCCTCCGTGGAGACACCTCTGATTGTGGGATTAGCACACGGGTCTCCTTCACTTATTCATTGGTCTCACCTCGGCTGTGTTTTATGACAAGACCGTCAGCTCTGCCTCTCTGATCGCTCCTTTAAACGTCGTAAGTGACTACTCAACATCGCGGCCAATTTTGTGCTCATCATGCAGCACAAAGAGATGAACAAACCCCCCGCACCCCCCAAAAAAACTCTAAGGGTGGGAGTGTGTCCAGTTTGATAAAAATAGAGTTTGAAATTACTCATAAACCATGGTAACTATTAGATTCACAATCCAGAGTTCAGTGTTTACTCTTTGAACCTGTGTTCTTAGTTTTCTGCAGTTAAAACAAAGCCATAGCGGGCCTGGGGGCTTGGGGGGTTTCCTACATGCTGACATCCTTTCAAGCTTTAGACCACCTTATTTGACTGAAAAAAAAAACGCATTGTGAGATTGCATCAGTTGATGGAGTGAACAAATATTTCATTACTTTGATGTAGTCTTCAGCCAGTCTTGGCATCTTTATACTTTGATATGAGGGAGTTAATCTTTTAACCTTGTCAAGTAGTCAAAAGCGATTGTTGTCCAGGGATTCAAACTCTGAATGTCTTGTGGTTGTCCGGGCATATGAAGGAGTTTAACACCTTTAATTCAGCTTGTTTGGTTCAAAGCATGTGTTTAAGTGTTTTCTCGAAGGAAAACGTCAAGCCAATCAGAGATCCTTGTCTGTGGACATCAGACAGAGTTTGGCGTGTTTTATTAGATTGGGACCTGGGGAATCTGGAGGGCAGATCAACATCTCAAAGTTTTTATGCTTCTCAAATCATTCTTGAACCCTTTCTTCCAGATAAAAGATGATTAAGCTATCAGAGAAAATCTTTTTTCATGAAAGGTTGTACTTGGTCTGCAGCAAAGGTGTCCAGTGCCTTTCTCTGGCCGTCACTGGACAAGTAAACCCTGGACAGGTCCCCACTCCATTACAGGACAACATGTTACCAGTGTCATCTGCAAAAGCAAATATTTTGATAACTTTCCTTGATGCAAAAAATGCTAATTAAAAAAGCAGAAAAAGTCAAACTAACTTGTTTTCAGTGATCACTAGCCTAAAAACAACAGATTTTCCGCATTCAGTTTATGGAGAATGAGTGTTCAGAAAACACAATTCTATTGAATGATGCAATTACTTTTGAAATTAAGTTAGGGGTATTTTCATTTTCAGAGTTTGATTTACTTTTCCAGTACCATCTGTTAAAACAGGAGGAAGCAATCGTTTTGTTAGATTGAATTATATTTGTATGAAGCCAACTGGTTGTCATGTCAGTGCTCTGTTTTTAGCTCTGTGAAGCAGTGGGATGCTTTGCATTCAGGTGGCAACTCTGTGGGTAGAGAGAATCAACTGATATCTTGACGGATGTCCGCAATTTGAAACCTGAGGTAATTTGATGACACGTTGATGTATGAAATTACATCATCTTCATCTGTTGATGAATTATGGTCTTTTTGACTTGATCCACTTCATGTATCTGTATATATGTCTGTATAATTGGGTGTGTTCTAGCCTTATTTTGTTTGTATGTTAACTAGGTCACTATTACAGTATCTTTATTTTGAGCCTCACGTCAAAGCATAACTACATTTTGGATTCGTCTCTCAGGTAAACAGAGAAATCTTGATGTCTGACTTGACTGATTTTTAGCAGGGTAGCAATTTGTTAGCATTCCACGGATGGAGATGTCTACAGCAGAACAGAGCCAAGCATCCAGGTAGGGAAGTGATGATATGGACAGTGAAGGTCGGCTAGGTGTCTGTAGGTAGGTTTGTTGTTTATTCTCCCTCCTTTGAACTTGTATCAGTTGTGCTTTTATAGCTGTGGTTGAGCAAAGGATGTCAATAAGCTGAAGTAGGTACTGCCAAACGTATTGGTCCCCCATTCAAATATTTAAATTTGGTTGTTTCAGCGGTTTCCAAAGGTGTTCATGAAAGAACGTCTTGCTCTCAGAAGTTCAGTGAATTTCAGTGTAGTGCTGTCCAGTCACAAAATCTCACCACCACATATTCCACAGTCAAATTGTTAGTGGGGTCATTATGAAGTGGAAGTGATTGCCAGTTGTAGCAACTCGGCCACAAAGCGGTAGTGTGCCGAGGTCAACAGCTACAGTATCAGCTGAGTCAACGCCTCTGAATTTTACGTGGCCTTCAGATTGGCTACAGACCAGTGAGTGGGATGGGTTTTCAATGGCCAAGCAGCTGCAGCCAGGCCTCACACTGCTGAGTGCCACACAAAGTGTCAGAAGCAGCATTGTGAGTAACTCCACCACTAGTCTCTAGAACAGCAGAGACATGTTCTCTGGAATCATGGTCAAGTCAAGCAAAGACACTTTGCTGATGGCTGATGTTGAGAGTTTTGGTGCACAGGGGGGTTATGGTGTGTTGAAGTTTATCTGTAGTCTCAACCTGCTAGCTCAGGTGGAATGAATTGATACAACAGCACACAGTTCCCCACACAGCGCTCAACTAGGGACATAGTCGATTCCCGTTTTAACATTCTGACCTCCAGAGGAAAATGAAAGTTCCTTAAAGACAGGAATGAGTGGGTTTGGTGTGGAAGACGTTTACTGGCCTGAACAGACTCATGATCTCCACCTGACAGAATATCTTTGTTGTCAAACAGTTTTATTGACAAATTTGTCCTATTTTTTCTTATTTGAACATAAAAAGTAAGACAGACAGAAAGTGACATAAATAAGCAGGAACATTCCCATGACCCACCTCCCTCTGCCTAGGACTTATGTCTTATCACACCGGGGCTCGAATCAAACCCTCTTCAAATAGAGTTATCAATGTATTGCAGAAGGAGTTGCCATGTTTTACTGAATCATTTTAATTTGTTTACCAATGAGAATCGTAATCTTCCCAGATGAAAGAGCCTTACTAATTACTCCAGCCTCAATTTAACAGATGGAACCTCTGCTATGTTCCCTAGCATCAACACTAGCTATGCTATGATAAAGGCATAAGATTATAATTATTGTTGGCATTTATGAGGAAACACAGAGATCTAAACTTTCTCACCAACTCACCGTCTGACCTCACATATCTCCTCAGAAGAGTTGAAGTTGTAGAACCTATAAAACAACAATATGTTAAACTTGTGTTGACAAATTTTTAATCAAGTTAATCGCAGCATTTTTCAAATAAAATGCTTTTAATTACAATGTGTGTATACAATATAGGCAGAATTTTCAATTTAAGACCCTTTTTGCTGCTACATACATTATTGAGCAAATACTCATGTTTTATCCACTACACTACAAAAAGTAATAGATAAAATTCAGCCAATGTCCAAATCAATTACTCCATGACAAATTCTGAATGTTAGAAATCCAGTTAATTCATTACCTTGATTGAAGCAGACTGAAAATGTAATAATGCACATTGAAGTTTGTGTGCTGTTACTGACGCTGTGTGAAGGCAGTAATGAGAAAAAATAATAACCTGCAATAGGTAAAATGTTCTAAAGAGAAAAAGAAGGAAAAAAACAGCGATGACCGGAGAGTTTAATTACTGCTACCAAACAGATCAATGAGGCGCCTGGACTGGAGGAGAGCTAATCTGAAAACACCCAGCGGATCGGCGCACACAGAGAACCTGCACCAAAAAATGGAGGTGAGGACAGAACGCATCAAAACATTACAATATTCTGACATTTTAAAAGTGTAAATAATCAACATGTTCAAAAGAAATTATCTGAACAACAAATGTCTTCTGCCTTGGCCAGAGGTTAAGGTCAGTCCCCTCAAAGTGCCTTTAGCATCATAAAAGCCTTTTATTTCCTATCTGTATCAAAACCCGTATTTATGGGCTAATTCCAACATCCAGTGTGTGTGTGTGTGTGTGTGTGTGTGTGTGTGTGTGTGTGTGTGTGTGTGTGTGTGTGTGTGTGTGTGTGTGTGTGTATGTGTGTGGAGCCGAACAAGTTCCACCAAAAGACACGTAAACCTGGGCCTCCAAGTTTCAGAAGATAACAGATGACCTTGCATAATGCAAATTGGTAACTCCGTTATTAAACCTAATCTAATTAAGATCCCCCCTTCACACATTATTAGAGGAACCCAATAAACAAAGGCAGGATATGAGAGATTTGGCATGGGAGCATAATTATAAACATGTCTTTAATTTCGCAGCAAGACTGTGTCGTTGATTGCCGCCATGCTGCTGCCCATATGGCCCTGAACACAGACAGGAGCTCGATTGAGTAGTTTCAAATTCCACTCATAAAATGAGTGATATATATGTATATGATATGTACACGGATACTTGATAAGTACTAGACTGTAATCTACTAATGAGGCCATGATAGGGCTCATTACTTGGCTGGAAACGAGAGAGATGAGCACAAAAATCAACTAAAGAAAGAAAGCGTTTTTAAGAGTAACACCGTTAAAGTTCAGCTCATCACTTTTCTTTTTCTGTCAGCCTTCCTTTCTCTTGCGTTTGTGTCGGTTTTGGACCATGTCTCCTGACTGAGCTCGTTACAGTGTGACTGGGCCCCAAAGCTAGCATCCAACATTTTCATATGTGAGGCCAATGATAGATGAGGCAATCTCAAGCGGTTGTGCTGAGAGATACATCAGAAAGCAGACAGCCCCAGATAAAGGAAGGAGGAGGCCGGGCCCCCATCTTCACCCGTCCACCACTCTGTGGCTATTTGTTGGGGGGGGGGGGGGGGGGGGGGGGGGGGGGGGGGGGGGGGGGGGGGGGGGGGGGGGGGGGGCGGGGGCGGGCGGGGGGGGGCGGGGGGGGGGGCGGGGGGGGCGGGGCGCTGGGGGGGGGGGGGGGGGGGCGGGGGG
>CAEGAF010181949.1:0-33417 GCA_903067075.1 Micropoecilia bifurca
CCTATTTTTTATGTGTGTGTGTATATATATATATATATATATATATATATATCTATATATACATAAAAAACAGTCTATAGAACATAGTTTACTGTAGGGAAGATTACAATAATGCAAAAAGGAAAAATAAAGGAAAATCTGAATTAGTGGTGTCAATATCTGGAGATGCTGCATGTTCATTTGCAATGTGCATCGTAAGCTACTATTAAAAAGAAGTTAAAAGTCTATTTAATATGCCAGATATCACTGATTGCTGGATGAAACAACATTCATCTCAACATAAACTTAATAAACAAAATAATCAAGACACAAATTTACTCCTTATATAGCGTTACTACAGCGTCTTTTTGTGGAAAGACTTGTAGCCTAAACATGCAAATGTTTGGGTGCGAGTGTTGAAAAAAAAGATTTAGGTAAAGAAAAGCAGTACAGTGAAAAAGTGAGACATGGCTCAAAAATAGCAGAAGGAAAAACGGATTTGGGTCGCATTTACATGCTGTGTGAATGTCAACTAAGGCAGTATTCTTCAAAGTGAGGGCCGCGGCCCCCTTGGAGTCCACTAGGACATTTTAGTGGGCCCTCAGAAAATTGGAAGGAAGATGAGACGAAAAAAAGAATTTAATCCAATATCTTTTTCACTCATGAATCTTTAACAACCTTTTTTTGATCATAAAATCTAATCTGATTTTCAATCATAATTATGTTAAAATTATAAGATAGGTTTTATGAATAAAGGATAGGAATAAGTGAGTATGTCTTTACATATTTCATAGCATTGTCTGTGGGTTTGCAAAGAGTGTCCCCAGCCAGAGGCTAATGGTGTTTGGGAGGCCGTGGCATGGAAATGTGTTGGAGCGATGCTTAAGAGTCAGTGCAGGTGATAAAATAAATGACCGCTGAGTAGCAAAAGCTACCTTTAAAGGTAAATAAGGACCGAAAAGGAGCCCAATTTAATACTTTACACTGGGAAGACTTACAAAGCAGCACATTGTGAAAGCTTTCCAGCCCACCGCTGGTTTAGGAAAGCAACATCTTCACCAAACATGTTGCTAAAAACAGAATTTCAAGTTAAATGTACTGCAGCCGTCGCACTGGGCAATGTCAGCTCTGAGAGGAAGAACAGTGAATTCTGGAGATCACATGAGGCTCCTTCACATTACTAAAATCTCATTATGATGTTTCTCTTCCACTGAGCCTCAGGGTATGTTGGTGCTGCTGGAGAGAAGGCAATGAGCCTCACATTGACTTTCCACAGCTCATTTCCCCCCCCAAAAAAACAACAAAAAACATAGATAGCAAAGCTCTGAAATGATCTGGCTTATGTGCGCCTGTGGTCTGCTGACAGACTGTTTTAGCAAAAAAAAAAAAAAACTCTTAAGGAAACAACTGGACTGTTCAGGCTTGGATTGTTATAGGAAAACGCTGGTAAAGTCCCAAAACACCACATTAAAGTATGGGTAATAGGCTGGCTAAGCGGCAGAACTCAGCGATTGATCACGTAAATCAGTGAACAAGCCAAGGAAAGAAATGGAAGCACTGAAGCACAAAAGGAGAACTGGAGTCAAAATGTAAAGATGGGAAGAAATAAAAGCCTGGACCTTTCTCTTTTGCTTCAAAAGAGAAAAGCAAAAGCCATACTGCACTAACCAGCTTTAAAGAGCTCTTTGTTGTGTGATGTAACATTTGTGATCTTCCGATTTAATCTCCCATTTCTTTCCTGTCTCTACTAAACCGACCATCTTGTCCAGCTCTATTAATTATGCTGGTTTCTTCCAGATGTTTCTGCCATTGTCAGCCAAGAGGACGCTGTTAGAATAGCACAACAAATACTAATTTCTGCTCCCACTTTTAAACCATCATCATCTAGCTGTTTAAACACAGCAAACATCTGGTGTGGACTAACTGGCGTAAATACCAGAAACAGTTGTTGCTCTCAATGCTTACTAAGTGAATATGAATCTGGTTGTAATTCTCCAGGTTTTTGGGGGGTTTCATTTCCTGTTCATGTTTCTAAAGTGGTAATCAGAGAACATTAGTGAATGTTACACTCATTGAACAACATCTAAAACTGAAATCATCTAAAGATTTTTATTCACATTTGGAGAAGCACAATTTTGCTTTTTGAGAAACGATTCACCTACAGGACTGCACAATGGCGGAGTTGGTAGAGCTGTTGCCTTGCAGCAAGAAGATTCTGGGTTCAATTCCCGTCCCCAGTCTTTCTGCATGGAGTTTGCATGTTCTCCCTGTGCATGTGTGGGTTTTCTTTGGGTACTCTGGTTTCCTCCCAGAGTCCAAAAACATGACTGTCAGGTAAATTGGCCTCTCCAAATTGGCCCTAAGTGTGTGTGTATATGGTTGTGTGTCCTGTCTGTCTCTGTGTTGCCCTGTGACAGACTGGCGACCTGCCCAGGGTAACCCCACCCACCGCCTGGAACATCAGTGGGAGATAGGCACCAGCAACCCTCCCGAACCCATCAATGGACAAAGGGTGTAAAGAAAATGGATGGATGGATTCACAAACAGAGATGCATTTCAGAAACTCAGAATGTTGTCAAAAAGCTCATTCAATTAAAAATGAAATGATCCATTACACACATAGTAACTTATATTGGTTAATTTAGCTGAAAAGCTAAAGATTCCAGGCAGTGATAATCTAGAATTAAAAAAAAGCATGTTCTATTTCAACAGTAAAATTCTCTCATATGAGAAGCTAAATTTGAGTCTTTTATCAGCTGAAAGCCATATCACTGCGCAGAATGAATATATGAGTATCTACTTTGTACTAAATTACAAAAATAAATACACTTTTTGGTGATATTCACATTTATTAACCTCCAGCTAACAAAGACAAAATAGTGTAAATAAGTCACAAGGAATCAAATTAAGTTTATCCAAGTTAATTTACTAACTTTAAATGCAAAAAGTAAATTTGATGAACTTTATTCAATTACTTGATTAATGCATTTTTTTAAGTTAGAGCTGCATTTTTTTATTTCAGTGTATGTAGCCGACATGAAACACAACCTGTACTTGTGGCTTGAATAAATATGAGCTGTGTTTGTTGCAATTACCAAAGAAAAAAAATAGACACCTTTTGTCATAGTTACAAAAAACACATGTCACTATGAGATTTTGAGATAATGTGTCTATTATTTCTTCTTTGCTAAATGCAATGTGATACTCAGACCGGGTTTGGAGAAAAGAATAATAATAAGAAAATAAAGCCTTTATTTTTGCCCTCAGTGTGATGAGAACAGAAGATGCCATACAACAGAAGCCCCATCTGTGCAGGAGAAGCAGCACCCGTCATATTGGAGCAGACAGCTGCCACCAGCTGAGAGTGGCTTATAAAAATTGAAACAATGCAGGGGGTTAAACATTAAAAAACCCTCCCATCTACCGTCTAACTACATACAAACATTGGTACGTGGGGGGTCCACATACTATGAACGTGGTTAATTATTCATCTCTCAGCAATCCATTACGCTGCATGTATTATACATCGTAATGCCAGCGACATGCCTGCACAGCCCCTCTCCCCTGCACCGCCTCATCCAGGACCAGCGCTGAGCTTCAGACATGCTGTGGCGAAGGTGAGGGCGAATCTGCTCGCATATAAACAGCCTGGAGCCACTTCTCCAGCACGCCAAACACGCACATCCATCTCCCCGGCTATGCCACTCTGTCATCAGTCAATTTGGCGAAACGTGATGGATGCCTGCCGCTGGTTTCAGCTCAGCGGTTACGCTGATAGCGACTCTTATTTACTCGACAACACATGCTCTTCATCATAACCCCCATGGAGGGACCATCTACGTCCAGGGCCCTGTGACAGTATTCACACCTCAGGGTTTTTTCAAATAGTCGAGTAGTGAGACATTTTAATGCATTTTATAGGTATTTCTATGATCTTTCCAATGATCAAAGTCTGAAAAAGTGTGTCATTTTTTATATATATATAGATATATATATATATATATATATATATGGAGTTATTGGCTACCTATTTCTACATGCTGATGTACAGGACTACCTGTAATCTGCATCAGTAAAATTATTTTTCCTTAATGGACAAGGACTCCGGCTTCTTCCCACAGTCCAAAAACATGGGTTAATTGGGCTCTCCAAATTGCCCCTAGGTGTGAGTGTGTGATGGTTGTTTGTCCTGTGTGTCTCTGTGTTGCCCTGCAACAAAGTACCAAAACTCAAAACTGGTACCTTGTTGCAGGTACCAGCAACAAGGCCCAGGGACCCACATTGCTTTAGGTCCAGCCCTGTCTGCCAGTTTTGCACATGCAGAGGTGGAAAGGTTGTTTGTTCTAATTTAGAAAATAGCTCAGTCAGATCAGATGGTGATCATCCGTGACCATCAATTCTTAAATCCTGCTAAAGATTCAGAATTTTATTTTGATCTGATCTTTGACTAGGCCACTCTAAGACATGAAATACTTTGTTCAAAAACATTCATTGCAGCCCAGAAAAACATCTTGTCCGGAAGTGGTCTTCCTCACACCAAATCTGACCGCGTTATCCCTGACCCTGTCGGACAAAAGCTTATCCACAGCTTGATGCTGCCACCACCAGATTTCACCACAGGGATGGTGTGTACAGGATTATACATAGCGTTGGTTTTATTCCAGATACTGAATAGTGTTTTTATACATTCTGCTCTTTTAATTAGGCTAAGTTTTATCATCTTTTATTTTATTATTTTTTGCAAATTGGCGCTATTAAAATAAAATGAATAGAATCAACCCTCCCACATCACTACGGTGCCTCATTTTGCTTTATACTGTCAGATAAAATGCCAATAAAAAACATTTTGTTTGCTTTTGTAATGTGATCAAATTAAAAAAAAACATTCACGCCCATATCGGCTCTGTGTATACCAAAAATAATTAATTCAGGTGGTGACTTATTAAGACATCACAACTTTTAACTTGATATTTTGTTAGTTTCTTAAATGGGGTTAGGGAGAAAACAGGGCACAGACTCCAGTGAAGCACCTTTTAGAGAACATCATGTCAGAAACACACCTTCTTGATGAAATCAAAGCAGTGTTGATTATTAAAATATTTCAGGAGCACATCTTAAAACTCTTTAAAGCCTCCATCCTACCGAGCCTTTCATGGTTTCACATTTTACGTGAGCAGATTGATGGCTTTCCTCTTTCAGCTGGTGCTCTCAAAGTGAGCAAAGTGGTGTGAAGCAAAAAGAAAAACAAGAAAGAGCTACAGTCAAATGTCTTTTTTAAGCTTTTGCCCGATATATTGAACTTTTCTGATTCATAGCATCATGTTCAAGGTGTATTGAACAAAAATGACTGAGCATGAATGAAAAAAACAAAAATAAAATCCAACATTATGACAAATTGATCTGGCTCAAATTGCCTAAATGTATTTATATCCCCTGATAAAAAAATCTGAAGGTGTGCTGTGAATTTGTATTCAAGCAATCTTTTACATTAATACTTCAGACGTCATTTGTGCAAAGCCATTAGAAGTGATTTGAAGGTAGAGAAAACTGAATACAGGATGCTTCTGTTACATCCTGCAGAAGAGCCAGGCTTCAACAGGACAAAAAGGTGCAGCATGTTACTGTAAAAGTATTTCAACTGTGGATATAAGCACAAAAACTAGCATGATTACTCCTAAGGTCGTATTTTTTATATTTATCATTTGACAATTGAATTTCAGAATGACAGCCATTTATCAAGATAGCCACAATTTCAGCCTTTTAAACCTATTATTGCCATAAAGGCTGCCCATCTTCATTATTTGGATAAATTTTATGCCACATATGTTTTGACTGTGGTCATTCTATTCATACAGCTTTAAAGGAATAATATGTAGCAAAAGCAGAAACTGAGAGTTTTCCTCTTTGCAAGTCTCACAACAGTCACCAGCTGGAAGGAGAAGGATATGTGTGACACAGAAATAGACATCTAATATTTTGATGTATTTAGCAATTTAGCATTAGCGGAGCTTATTTTTTATGTTTCCGACTTGGCGTTACTGACTTCTGCTAATTTTATGTGTTTAGGGATTTAGCATCAGTTTCTGATCGTTTATTTTATGTGTGTAGCTGTTGAGCATGGATAAGATTTTTATTTAGCCCATTAGTGGTTAGTGAACCTAACTTTTTTACGATTCTATTGCTAACATATGTTCTCCATTACAGGGGCGGAGCTATAGGGGGAACCAGGCCGGGGGGGGCCCGGGTCTGGAGGAGCCAGGGAGGAATGGATTTCTCCCCCCTCCCCCCCCCAACGGTTTCGCGCAGCAGCAGGGAATGGGGCCCGGCACAGGGCCCGTGATTGGTCAGGGGGCCCGGTGATTGGTAGGGGGCCCGTGATTGGTCAGGGGGCCCGGAAATTTGCACCGCTCCCGGCCCGGCACCGACTTGTTCCGCCACTGCTCCATTACAACCATTGTGGTCATTTTGAAAAATGTCCACCAGACAATGGGAGCAAAAAATCAAGAAAATACATATGATTTATATGGTTCAAAATATGTAAGCAATGATTTGACACCAAACACATTCATCTGGCAAAGTTATTTCTCCATGACAACCATGGTGGCAACTGGCCATCGTGAAAAATTGTAAAAGTATCAGTAAATATGACTTCTATGGGTTGAATAATGCATTATTATATACCAAAAATATTCATATGTGGCAAATATTGGCAAATTTAACACAAAAATATATTTTCTTTGATGACCATGGCAGCCATCTTAAATTTTTCAGTGACTACCATTTTTTTCCCCCAAAACAAAGTAAGCCTATGCTAAGTTAGGTTTTAGCATCCACACATGAAAGGTTTCGCTGAAATATTCAATTATCTAAGCACACAACCAGAGCTACATTGTAGCAAAAAAATGTAAAACAAAGAAGCTCTCCAGCTTTGTGTTTTGCGGACACTGACCTCCATGCTAGTGAGATTACAGCGATGAGTCCCGGCAAACCAGCCACTGCTGGAACACTGGTCAATATCCACATCTTGAAGGTTCACGTCCACACGAATAACACCCCTGTTGAAGAAAAAAAAAACAGAACAGGGAGAGTTAAGGCATGAGAGGAAAAGGAGCGAAAAAAGGAAATGTAAATCACTGCATGGAAATCAGTGGGGAGTCGGATTAAAGGACATATAAAAATGAAAATGAGAATGCTGAATCAGATTAATGTTGTAAGAGTAAAAAAATAAAAGATGAGACGAGAAATAATTGAGGGACATGAGAAGGTATACTGGGAAAAGGACAAAGTGAACCATGGGAGACAAAGAAGAGCCGACAAAATTGCATTAGATTAGATAAATTGCAGGAGGGACAAGAGGCCAGAGGAGAACGCACAGACTCAGGAGGCTGGAATGAAAGACAAGGAAATTAACGGGAAGAACCGCTCTCAGAGGAAGTCAGGTCAAATCTGGTGGAGGCAGCAATAATTGAAAGAAGTGGATCCAAATTGGAAAGAAATGCAGAGCGATGGAGAAGAAGATGATGAAGAGCAGAGATAAACTTTTGAGAATAAAAACCGGAGTCAGACTATATTAGATTTTCTGCTAGGTAATCTTCTGATGTAACTAATAATGACTAACTGTAATCACTTAGAAAATTCAGCTTCAACACTTTAGAAATGATTTAGAAACGTCTTTACTGTGAATGTTTTGTCTGTTTTTACTAAAAATATTATGTTTTTTAAGAGATGGGAGTCTATGGGGGTTATAATACTAATTTGATGAGCATGCTTTGTCAATTAAAGCAAAATGTCTAATTGTGCAAACTGATTGTTCCTACACATTTCCTCCTTCCATTTTTCTCTGTGGGTTTTTTTAAAAACGCACATCTTTAGTGAAATTTTGGGCTTTAATTTAGTCAAACCATTCATTTTCCAAGGTAGAGTGATTGTGTAACACACAGCCTCAAGGATTTTTGCAGAGAAAAGAGAACTGGGTGTGGGTCAGTTTTAATTTATTGTTGGTTTTTCTGATCCACATAGAGTCAAAATGATCTATAGTGGCTAAAATATATGGAAATATAACTCGAGATGTAAATACAGTGTAAAAACATAAGTTTTTTTCTCACTATTTACTTTCTGCTTTAGGTCAAATAGAGTTACTAAATGCTTTGATAAATCATTTTAAATAATTTTTCTCAATTTAAGGCTACCTTTTAAACTACATAACATAGGTCAAATGTTTTGGGTATGATCCCACAAGCAAGAGTTTGCTTACATTCCAAAAAGCAACTCAGATCAGAGTTCTGTGTTTTCCACTCAAAAGCATTGCCTTTGTTGCCCTTATGTCACTTTGTAGCTAATCTGGTGGTATACTTAAGGTCGTTTTCCACTTCGAAGACCCTCTATATCCAAACTTTTACTTCCTGGCTGATGACTTGAGATGTTTCTTCCAAATTTCTGCATAATATTCTTTCTTCCTAATGCCATCTAATTTGTGAAGTGCACCAGTCCCTCCTAAAGAAAAACCTCTACTCAAAATAAAGATGCCAGCCTCTGTACCTCACAGTTTGGGACGCTGCTATGCTTTTTTTCTTCAGTCTCCAAACATGAAAACCAATCTGAAATTGAATTGAATTGAATTAGCAAAATTTCAGATTTAATTGTACAGAATCATGTGTTTTCCACTCACATACTGCCATTTAACAGCACAATCAAGTAACTCAATCGTTATAAAAATGCTGTGTGTCAAAGATGACTTAAAAGGCATTTGACTTTGCAGTTTGACACATTGAAATTGAACTCTGTCTGTTTAAAAACCGGCTGCTTTTTCCCGACACTCCGCCTTCAGCACGTTTTCACAACAATGCTCCTCAATGATGCTGTTTACAACTATTCATAGGAGCGTTGGACTCAGAATGAGTTTCTATGATGAGCTCAGCAGGCCTGTTATTGCTGCTATCGCTAGTCTGTAGGAGCTGAGTAGGAAACACATCGAGATATATTGTTTAGTCACCCTCCAATGGTTGCCATGGGAGATTGAAGGATTTTTCAAAGAAGAATGAAAGAATCAAAGCAACACTCTTTGCATGTTTCTGATAAGGGAATAACATTATAAGGTGAAATAAAGCTCAAAAAATTGATTTTACACAATTCCTCCCATATAAAGTCTCTGTTAGTCTTGTTTCTTACATCTCAGGACGATGTAACAAGTATTTCTGCATACGGAGGCTAAAAACCTTTGCAACAGCTTGAACTCTCCCAAAAAGCTTGAGATATACACCTCGGCCTGCTTATATAACTGACTGAGTTTAGTTCAGTTTAACGTTTTCCGTCTAACCTGCTGAGTTTGGAGCCGAGCCCGGTTTCTATATCCGTCCGTGACTATCTCTCTCTCCCCGTCTCTGTCTCTCTTTCTTCACACACAAACATTTATTCAGGATGCTCAATCTTCTGTGATTACACTCTGCTGTCTCCTTCACCATCACAAAGAAAGGCTGTACAATCACACACACTCTCGCTATCCTTTACTGTGATGTGGAGCCTGACACCTGTTATCTCCATCTGCCTGCTGGGAAGAGATACAAACAACCATGGCAAGACGCGATAGTCGCTATCTTTCATCAAAAAAGACAAAAAAAAACGTGTTGATATCGGACGGTAAAATACTGCACAGGTTTCACAAAGTACGGCTTTACGAGTCTCTGCAGAACATGTTAGGCCTTCTTTTGGTTTGGTCTTTATTATTTCACTGCTTGTCCAACTTTACCAAGTCTGCCAGAGAAGCATTTGCTGCATTTTACTCAAAGGTCTGAGCTACATTTCAGTTCTGAGAAAGCAGTGATTGCTGTTTGTTGCACCTTTCCAGTCAGCTCCGGCACTTGGCAGAGAGCCTGAAAGAAGCAATCATTTCAACCTTCAACAGCGCTCCTGAATGTTGAGTAATCTGTGTTTAGCAACGCCTCGAGGCACTCTCTCTTCTTCATGGTAATGCCTCCACATTTCGTAACAAACTCAAACGTCTCCGCTTGAATTTTGATCGGCTTTACGGAGCCTTAAGGTCTGTCCGTATGAAGCCGACTCAGAGGGAGGCTGATTCGGGGTGGAGAAGACGTGGTAGAATTAGGCAAAGGCTCGTGATGTTCCATCCGAACCCGACTTAGCTTCTATTTTTAGGAGCTGCATCTGAAGACCAGGGATTGGCATGGAGGAAGCTGCAGAGACCAATGGATTACAGAAAGTCAAGAGAGGATGTGAGTGTGACACTTCTAGCAACTTCTTTGCACTGAGCTCAATTTGTCTTGGTGTGCTTTTTCCCCGCTTGGCTACTGACCTTAGAGCTTATTCAGAGAGCTCTTAAACATGTGAATCACAGCCCAATAATTGACCTCACTTCTGTTTTTTTTTGTTTTGTCAATGTTTGCTTGCCTTGAAAGGTTAAACCCTAATCTTTTCAGTTTGAAGTGTGCTTTCACGCCTGATAGACTTGGTTTGATTTGGGACCAAAGTTGCAACACTTGTTGTATTTGCAGCTGGTGAGGTTCGCTTTTACACTACACTGTCAAACAAACCAAACCAATTGAAAACCTATAAACCCTCCTCACCTGCTGCACCAAGAATCATTGGAATAGAAATAATTTCAGTAATTTTAACTGACCTAAAACAAGAGAAGTTTGATCCGATTAACTGTTAGTGAACCAAAAAAGGTTTACAAGTCTTTTTATCTGATGTATGTAAACTTCTGGTTGCAACTGTATGCTCATAAGGACATCTTAAAACAACAAATATGTTGTTTAAAGAGGACCCAAACGCAGAGCAGCTGGAACATTGAGCAGATGACGACTATTTAATGAAATAAAATGCACAAACAAAAAACGCACAAAAATCACAAGGAACACAGGGAGCCAGAGTCAAACAAACAGAGTCAAACAAAAAGCCAGCAGAATAATCTGGATGAGGTGAGAAACTGGTGAGAAGGAATGAGAGAGAGGTGATTAAATACTGAGAGTGTGAATACTGGAACAATAGACCAGAGTAATTGACTAACAGGTTGCAGGTGTGAGGAGAGAGAGAGAGAGAGAGAGAGACACAGAGAGAGAAAGACAGAGAAAGAGAGAGAGAGAAAATGGCATTGGGGCGAGGGAGACGATACAACAGGGGAACTAGGAAAATGAATCTAAATAAAAGACTAATTAGATTCAGAAAACATAAACTAGATTAAAAAAGAATAACTAATCACAATAAATGAATATAAACTAGAATCATTTTAAAAGAAAGAACTGAACTACAGTAAAAACAGAAATAAGGCTGATCTACTGAAACTATGAGACAAAGAAACAAACTCTATAATAACTCAAACAATCTCAGATCCTGACAATCTCCTCTATGTTCTAATGCTCCAAAATATTGCAAAAAAGGTTAGTGTTTAACTCTTTCTTCCTCAAATTTTATTCTTTCATCTAATTGGAAAAAAGAAACCCTTTCTCTTCAGAATCTCCCCATTAAAAATGCAGTGTCTTACTGCATTACTGCTCTGTATAGCTGCACTCTCTCTACACTGACCTGGAACTACACAAATTAGATTTAATGCCTGACTTTTCTGCTTCTAAATGCCAGTTTGTGTAATGCCAAAAGCATTTAAACTCAGCCAGCCCTTTCTTGGCAGAGGCAAAACAAGTCAATTGATTTAATAATGAATTTGTTTGCTTTAAGTGCCTAATCACCCTGTTTTTCCAGATGTCTTCGGGATAAAATAAAGCAAGCAGGTTGTTCACATCTCCCAGGGTAATAAACACCCTCGCTGCAGCTATTTTATTTGTGCGACATCCAGGCCGCTCATAATTTGCAGACGAGCCAGAGACATCAGAGTGAGGCACAGCTGCTGCAGCCAGTTTGAAACCACATGTGGGCTTCAAGAAAGATGCTTTACTCATAAGTAGCAGTCAGAAACATCAGCAGGGTTCCCCCAAAAAACTAGAACCAGCGGTAAAGCAAAGATACTTAAACCACAATTTGGCTGTGACTCCCTCACATATCTTGTCTTCTGCAGCTGCAGTTAAGACTTCACTAGCCATCTTGTTGGAACTGTGGTCATTTAATTTTAGTTAATAATATATATTTTTAAATATTTGTTTAAACTGTGACTATGATGCGACAGCATGCTAGGAAAAAATCTGTGAAAAAAATTTAGCTTCTCTGCCTGCTTTTCAAGAAAGGACTTTAATGAAATGATTTCTCATTAAAGTTTTTTTATTTAATGAAAGAGAATTAGTTTATTTTCATCAAGAAAAGAAAGTTCTTTCTTGCTAACTTGAAACCACCAATCAGAGTCAGGAGGCGGGGCTTACAGCTGTCAATCACAATCACATGTGACACTGCTAATCACTCTCGCCCTGCCCTCGCTCTGTCCCCTCCTCTCTGCTACCGTTCCTGCTTTTCAAATTTTGTTGTGAATGTTAATGCATAGCCACCGATGATGGCGGATAAACCGCAACCTTCAGCACATTTAGCAGCGAGTACATGAGATCGATTGACAGCATTAAGAACCTCCTCCTGGTATGTGTGCTTCTATCACAACATGGTGACAGTTTCAAAATATATGTAAAAAAAACAACTTATTTTTTATGAAAATTACATACTGCAACTTCAATGAAATTTTCATATCCCTGGAGCTTTTTTACCTTTTGGTTTTGCAGGGAATTTTCTGGGAATTTATAATTTTCTGCTGCATAATTATAAACTAGAATGAAAATGAGAAACACTATTTTCAGGCTCTCTACAGGTAAATGTGTAATGTGTTTTTTTATTCAATCCCCTCAGTCAGTAATTAGTCGAAAAACAATTCACTGAAATTACTATCGTTTCAGGATACGAACTTCTACCTGGATCTATGGAAACAACTCCTTCTCAAGAGTCGTAATAACTTTTACATTATCTGAATGTCCCTAATCAAGCATGTTACTCACCTACTCTGTATAACACGGCACTGGGACGCACTGTATCGAGATAAGGTAAAACGATACTTGCAGCTTGATAATTCAGACAATGTTCTGCTGAGAAATCCGAGGCTCTGCTTTTTAGATGGATGTTAACAATGTCAAGTAGCTCTTAACTTTACAGAGACCGTATTCCCTGATGACAGAAAGCTCCGTCAGCAGAATAAAACTCTCTTGTTGAGGAATGAGTGGAGATCAACTCGTTCAGTTTGAACTTTTATTATCCCAGGGTTTAATCCAGGGAAGCATTTTTAGGATCTTCTAAACTGATGGACGGATCTACTTTTGCCTAGACGTGAAACAGAACGTCTTGGTTTGAATACCTCCCCCAAAGTAAAAACTACTTTGCGTGTATGAGAGTTAATTAGGTTTAACGTTGATTTGAAAAGATTTGTGAACATCTCAGCAGCGTGTGATGTTGCGATAGAGCGGATGTTATATGTTGTTCCTCGATGTGTTAGGTACAATCCATTGGTGTTTGGTCTTTTGGTTTCACTTATGTACATATTTTAATCAAAAGTTTTTTTTTCATTATGGGAGATGAAAAAAATATTTTGGATTTGTTGGTTTATATTAGCATTTCTTTCTGTCTACTGGTTTATTCGATCAGGTTTTATTTCACCTTTGCTGCTGGAATGGCTTATTTTTCACCTCATCCGTGTCATCCTGCTTCTCCATATTCGCTACCATTTTGTATGATTTTGTTCAATTGTAAAATCTATGACCATTCCTGTCTGCATTTTGATTTTGATTTGGTTCAACTCCTGGAATTTGCTGCATTTCTTCCTCTCTTCTATGAATGCAGCCATATAAAAATTTAGGTTGGTATTGATATGTGATTTTAATATTGCTATTAAGGCCAGTAACCAATATTCACAATTATTGTATATATTTCTACCCTTTGTGGAAAAAACAAGCACACCGCTGTCTTCACCATTGCTTTTCTGCTTCAGTTAAACTACCCACAATCCTGTGCGGCATCACTTTAGTTTTCACTTTCACTGTTCACAAGGTGGTAAAGGTTAATATTGGCCCAAACGTATCTTCTCTTTGCCCGTTTTCAGTCTGAAACACCGAAAAAAGGGCCACTAATGCCACAAAAATCTTAAATACTTATTTAGCTGAGATTACTTTGTAATTAATCATAAATTATCATACTGACACAGACAGGTGAAAGATACACCTCTGCTCACTGATGTAGCAGAGAGTGGCTCTGAATTGCTGATATTTCATCGTTTATGCATGATTGTATCGATTGATTCAAGACGCTCTTAGACTGAAGGCTTGAAATACGAGCCGGTTGTGTGTGAGTGCTGCCCTCCCTCTCCTGCTCCTCCTCCCCTCGTCCACAGCCAGCTAAGCTTGACGCCTTCATAAAGACACGCTGTATAAATCCTCTAGTGTTCACTAAATTACAGGCAGCACAGCTGTGCTTTGACAGGTAGGCTTGTTGAATGAAGAGGGTCTACTGGCATCTGTGAAGATGTCTTTACTCCCATCTGTTAACAGGGCTAAAAACCTGCAAGGTCGTGTCTGCATCGACTGTCATTATATATTGTCAAATATGCAATGAGTTACACGTTCAGAGTCCCTGGGCTCATTTTATCACGTTGCTATCCGGAAATAATCTTGGAGGAGCGGCTCAGGTGGGAGAATCTGTCAACAGGACAACCATGCAGCAAAATTGAGGTCATAAAATTTGTTTAAAGAGGCCGAATTATGTGTTTTCCAGCCACAGAGTGGCATTTTACAGCACAATCAAGCAACTATGTTAGATTCAGTTGTTGAGCCTCTGTCTCTTTAAGAAACTTCTGGCCTTTCAACTCTACGCCTAGGAAGTCATCACAACATTTCTCCTCTATTAACCCTTTAACAATGTTTTTAACAGCGTTGCGCTGAAAAGTAGCTCCTATAATGAGCTCAGCAGATCTGCAATTCCGCCAGGTGTTTGCTAATTGCTGCTGGCTAGTCTGAAGGAGCAGAGTGGGGGAGTCATGGAGGAGGGTTGCTCTGTGAGGTAGAAGATTGGAAGCTCTGAGGATGAGCTTCATCTTTCTACCGCTGAATGGTTTCCATGTTAGATTCAAAGATTTCTCAAACAAGCACAAAATAATCAAGGCAACACTCCATGTATGTTTTTGATAATAACATTCTAATATAATATAAAATTTAAATCTATTTTACATAATACTGCCTCTTTAAAGAAAAACTGAGTAAAAAAAGATTTTAAACTGAAAAAAATTTAAACTAAATGTAATTTTGAACCTTAAGAGACAAAAGATTTGCCAGAAAAAGTTAATAAAATGAAAACCTTTTCTGATTCAAAGTTGTTATTGTTTTCTTCCTTTTTTGTATCTTTTTCTCTTTTAAAAGACATTTCCAATTTCTACCTCTCCTTAATGCAGCAGCTGGAAATGCTTCGTTCAGCCCCCGTGTGTTGATTCCACGCCACACTTTTCAGGTTGTTAGGAGTTAAACGTTTTGAAAACAATACCCAATTTTCTTCCTGCATTGCAATTTCTTTAACTACTTTTGTTGGTTTCTCACACAAAAAAAGTCTTAATAAAATATAATTAGAGTGTGCTTAAAACGCCAGAAAGTTAGCAAGTCCAAGTGGTGTAAATACTTTGCGGCATATTAGATTTGGCAGTGTGTTCATTAAGTGTCGCCCGTCTTCCCTAGTCTAGAATAATAGTGTCAATAATATTGCTACTACTAATAAAACAATATTTTTGCAATTTCCTCTCACCTGAATTCTGGCGCAGAGTTGCTTTTCAATCCATAAAACCCAGCAGACAAGGTGAGCAGCCAGTACGGAACGAAAGCCCCGTGCTCACACTCCAGGTACGGTGCGGACCATTTAATCTGGCTCTTGTCCAGAAGGTAACTCCGGGACCCCTCCGGGACGCCCCTGTGCGCCTGGGGTCTCCTCCAGTCCCTGAAGTCGTGGAACCAGTCCGACTCCGGGCTCCTGTTCTTCAGGCGGCGGTGCGCAGACCCGGAGAGGTCTTGTAGCACCACCTCATTTCCGGTCCTGGTCGCCTGGAGGAAAACGTGCGGGCCGGGGGTCGTCGGCGCGTCCGCGTGCAGGGTCACCACCGCCCGGTGGATCTTCGGGTCCCCCTCCAAGATGCTCTGAACCAGCGCGTGGTACCAGCCCGCGTCCCCGCGGAAGCTTCGCTCGCGGGACCTGTTGGTTTGCAGGATCATGTTGAGGAAGTTGGTCGCGTGCGCCACCGTGTCCAGGACGCTGTGCAGGGAGTAGTGGGAAGCGACGTGGAGGCCGCCGCGCAGGCTGCTCAGCTCATACCTCCGGGAGCAGTTGACCTGCCTCAGCGCCGAGGAGTCTCCCGTGTGCAGGAAAGCCGTCACCACCCGGGGAAGATCCTCCTCGATTTTGTGCGCGACCACCGCGCGCTCCGTAGGCTGGAGCGCGTGCGGAGTGGGACGGTGGGGCGGCTCCTTGTTGACGCTCTGCGTGCTGAACGCCACCGGCGGGTGCTTCTCGTCCCTGTCGTTATCCGACCACTCCACGTAGCCGTAGTTTGATCCCAGAACGAGCCCGGTGTGCAGAAGCAGCGCGAGGAGCACGAGAGCCATGGTGGTTCCTCACAGGCGCAGAGGGAACAGCGCGGGCACCTGGCAAGCTGCGCTCATCGCCAAATCCTCTCTCTCTCTCTCTCTCTCTCGGTCCCTTTCTCTCTCTTTCGCTCGGTGTCTCTCGGTGCTGCTATTAGAAACTCTTTGTCAAACACAAACCACAGAAGGTCCTGAATTTTACAGCCATTACGTCGTCAAATACGACAGGAATCCCCATCACCACCACTTCGAATCGGGGGGCTTCTAAGGAAAACGTAGACTTTCATAAAGCGGCTGTCCGAAAAAAGAAAAAAATAAATCCTTGGAACTCCGTTAAATCTACGAACGCTTCTCCCCGCTGCCGCCGCTCCTGCTCTGGACAAAGCAACCGTGGAAGAGACGAGCAGCACCGAAATGTTCCCGAACTTCAGTTCCCTCCCAATCAAAAACAACCCCAGCAGGCGATGCTAAGTGTCGCCCACCGTGTGTGAGCTCGCGCGTGCCGTGTTACGTGAGTGGTTGTTTCTCAGCGCGCGTCTGCAGGGCAGGTGGGCGGGGCGTGGGAACGTACTGGGAGCTGTCCGGTGCTGAGAGCAGAACGATGAAGACAGGAGGAGGCTGTTGGTGGTGGAGAACCCGAGGCAACTAGAAGCAGGAAATCATTTTCAAACTGAATGAAGTGAAGTGAGATGCTAAAAACTGTTTTTTTTAAATGTCGAAACAACAGCAATTCACTAGCAACACCCAGGTGATAAGAAAATCTAATATACTAATGTATTTCAGAAATCATAGCGAAATGAATTTCAGAGTGGTACTTTGAAGCAACTTATTTCGCACTTTAAAAAATACAATTAAAATTCAATTTAAAGGGTATTTCATTTACTTTGTGTGCTGAAATGGAACAATTTGATGCACCCTTGCACTTACTTTCCGGCAGAATAATACAGTTGGATGTTATTTTTAGTGAACAGTACAATTAGTATTGCAACTATTCAGTTCTTCTTTCATTCTTGGAAGATTATTGCCCAAGGTAGTTGTGCAATAATCACGACAACCGACCCAACATGCTGCCACTATGAAAATCCTGATTCATAATTATGAAAATAAAAACAAAAACAGCAGCTTCATATTTCAGCCTCACTGTTCTCTGCTGGATGCCACCTACACAATAAATGAGGAAAAACTGCTGACTTAATTTACAGCTTGAGTTAAGTCCTGAACAACACATTTAGACAAGATTTGTTACCAAGACAGATCTTAAATATTGTTTTGGAAAATACTCTTACAAACTAATATGTTTCATCAAATATTTTAATAAAAAGAAAAGAAATATTTTATCTTTGACTCCCTCCAGAAATTTAATGTAACCCCCGGCGTACTTTCAAGTCATGCTACGGATTCTGGACTAGATTTAGATCTGGACTTTGACTAAACCATTTCACACAATGTGCTGAAGAAAGAAAACAGGTGACACATAGGTTACACATAACCAATCAATCCCAGTAAATATATTAAGTTGTCATGTTAAACAGAACAAACAGAAACAAACTCAATTCGATTACATGTAAGAACTTAACTGGGTTTTTTTTTAAGTTGGAGCTCCATTCTCTTTCAATAAAACTATTGTAATTGTATCTCCAGGTAAGTGATTTGGACCATTGTCTTACCAAAAGGTAAATCTATGCCCCAGTCTCAAGTGTTTTGTAGCCTCAAACAGTTTCCCTTCCAAGTTTTCTCTACATTCTGCTTCCAATTACTCTGAACATCTGCCTTCCTGCTAAAGAAAAGTTTCCCCTTGAGCTCAGTGGTACCAATACGATGCCAATACAATGGGCCGGGTTTTTTTTCTTCCTGTGTGCACAGGAGGCCGGAGCATTCAGCTTTCATCAAAGCGCCTTCTTCCACACTGTCATCAAGCAGAGCTCTGTGAGAGCCCCAAAGCCTGTGATGTTTTTAAAACCTAACCTCGCTTCAGACCTCTCCCCTGTCTGCTGTGTTCCTCTGTCTTTTGGATGCAACTTGTTCACTATTGTCCTCTAACAAACCTCTGAGCCCTTCACAGAACAGCAGATTTTTATTTATTTTTATTTTTTCCTTCCTGTGATTAAATTACTCAAATGGGACTTCTGGTTTATTTCTGGCTTATTTATCTTTTGCGTCTAATGCAGTTATTGTGGTGAATGTGTTTTATAGTATCATATCAGTTCTTAAAGACACATGATGTGTTATTTAAGATGTTTTTTTTAGATATTTGTTTAAACTGTAACTATGTCAGTATGTGTGAGAGATAATCTGTGGGGAAAAAACTGACAATCTCCTTTGCCCCCTCACAGTGCTTCTACTATCATCCACATAAATACGCTGCTTCTGGTGAGAAACAACCAATCAGAGCCAAGAGGAGGGTCTTAGCTCTGTCAATCATGCTTGTGTAGCATGCTTGTGTGTCAACAGAGAGAAACCTTCCCCCTTTCTCTCTGTTGGTTTAGCAAAACCGAGCCTGCCACAAATGCTAAAGCTAGTTAGCATGGCCACAGATAAACAGATTTTCTGTTTCTCTGCCAGTAGCACATTACCCAACATGTTCACATGTATGATTGACAGCACCAAGACATTCCTGCTGGATCTGATTGGTTGATTCTGACCAGAAGATGGAGGGAGTAGAGGAACTTTTTTTAAATGTTTTTTGGTCTCATTTTATGCTATGTGTAAAAAAACATATATTTTATAAGTTACACTTTAAGTGAGGTTTCACACAGGTTTTAAATTGCTGCCTAGGATTCCTTTGAAAAAGAGGTTTTTAATCTGACAGACTTTCCTGGTTAAATAAAGGTAATAATAAGTTTAAGGACAATTTGTCCTAGATTACAAGGCAAAACAGCAGAAACAAATTAAGTTGCATTCACTTTTGCATTGAATTCCTGATTTGGTTTGAGGTGAAGATGAGATTTCTTGCATCAATTACTAAAATGACAGTTTGACACTCAATAACCCACACTGGAAGCCAAATAATTTTTTCGTCCATACATGATAACATGATTTTGAGGTTCTTCTAAGTTTCAAAACAAAACAAAACAAAACAAAAAATGAGACACGTTGTGCTGCTTTAGTGTCCTATTAATATTATTCATATATTTAATGACAGGGTAGAAAAATGTTCTCTTTTCAAAATGTTCTTTTAAATAAGGTGCTGTTTCCGGATGCATAATGTTTCTATTAAGACAATTAGATTAAATTACAGCAGCTATTCAGTGCACAAACAGCAACACTGATGTAATTTATACTCACAGAAGTGGTTGGTGGAAGTTATGTGATTAGCCATTTACTTATTTGCCACATTATAGTAGAGATGCCAATCTGTGTTGCCTATTTCTATCTCCATACACACACACACACACACACACACACACACACACACACACACACACACACACACACGCACACCACCTAACTGCCTATCTTATTGATCGCAAAAAACCGAGACAGTGTTATCTCTAGTTGTGTGTGTGTGTTTGTGTGTGTGCGTGCGTGCGTGCGTGCGTGCGTGCGTGTGTGTGTGTGTGTGTGTGTGTGTGTGTGTGTGTGTGCATGTGTGTGCATGTGTGCACACGTCAATCTCACGGTGCTCCAAAGCTCTCTGGGCGCTGATAATCAGAAGTCAGCCCTTGATTGTGAATTGGCGTTAAAGAGCGCAGCTCGCCCGGGGTGACTTGCAGGCCGTTGCCATGGCACTGGAAGGGGATGGCACGGAGTTCTTGCTGCGCCATGGACTCGAGCCTCTCTGGGCATGTGAATCTACTGCCTAAAATTAAATTATATGATACTGCGATTAAAAACAAGTGAGCAAGACATGTTTTTTGTTTTATTTATTTATTTTTTTTAACTAGGTAATCATGACAAAAGTTTTTGCAAAGTCCTTTTTTTGTGGAGATGGCTTAAAATCTGTACTTTTACTAAAGTATGTCATTTTTTTCTAACTGTCACTATGTCATGACAGTATAATATTAGACAGATAATCTGTAAAAATCAAAGCTCCTCCACTTCCTCCCTGATACTGTTGCTGAATAAATGCACCGCTCCACTTCAAAAACAACCAATCAGAGCCAGGAGGAGGGTCTTAGTGATGTCAATAAACCTCATGTACTCTCTGCTACATGTGCTAAAGGCAGAGAAACAGCTTTCCAGGAAAACTGTTCATTCATCAACATCAGTGGCTATGCTAACTAGCATTAGTATTTGTTGCAGGCCATGTTGTGATGAACCAGTTAGCAGAGGAATGGGAGGGCGTGAGAATGAGAGTGATTAACAGCACTAAGACCCTCCTCCTGGCTGTGATTGGTTGTTTCTGACTCAGTGGTGTATTTCTGCATATGGGGAGAAAGAGGAGGAGTTTTTTTCACAGATTATCTGTCACATGCCATAATGAGAATTCTGATAAAAATGTAAAAAAGAAATATTTTTAATAAAAGTTACACTCCCCAGCTTTAAATAGTCAATCATCTTCTAATTGATAATAATACAGAGGTTTAGAGAGGATGTAGTTTTGGTGAGGAAGAATGCAAAGTGGCAACTCCTGCTTCCTATTTTATCTCTCTTTTTTAAGGCTTTGCTGCCTCCCTTAGCTTGATAAATATTTGATGGGAATTTGCTGCTTCATCTGCATGCGTTCCAACTTGGGCCCATACGAGCGCAACACTTGCAGAGGCGGCCATTCTTTCGCCCACGTTCTCCCAGAGGTTCTTTTAGCTTTGCTCAGAGGAGGGGAAGACCACATTCCTTGTTCCCACAACACTTTGTTTTCCTGCACGCAGGAGCCATGTTTCACTGGTGCATCCGTGCAGTGAGCTGCAGCTGAACATCGACAAACCAAGCTCAAAACACACTGTTTTAAACCTCCAAATCTCACAAGGCTGTATTTTGTTCGCCATGTGTAAACTTTCATGATTTTAAAGTTTCGGAGTTTCAGTCTCTGCGGTACAACATGACACGAAACTATCTCTGTGTGTGCTCAGAAAGATGAACTTAAGGTGAATGATATTCAATGAGATTTTTATTCCCCTTAGGATGAATATGGAGATACAGCAAAAAAAAGAAAAAAAAGAAGAGGAAAACCATGATTACCAAACTACTTTAGACTACTTTTGCTTAAGAAGAGCAAAACGAACATCAACAAATAATGGAAAAACAAAGAAAAAAAAGATTAAAATGATTTCCTTTCAGTTTTCTCTAAAGCAATTTACATTTTTTTGCTCGCAATAGAAAGCTCTGTCTGTCTGTCTGTCTGTCTGTCTGTCTGTCTGTCTGTCTAGCTTTACTATCTTGCTAAATAGATAGTAAAGCTAGCTTTACTTTTTCTTAGTTGATCACAGAAAATGTCAATAAAACACACCAAAGTTGTGAAGTCTCAGGGGTAATATTATGTTGGTAAGACATTGTGTCTGACTGTAAAAAATGTTAGTTTAGAAGGCAGTAGGCATTTTAAAACTACAAATGTTATGTCAAATGGTCAGTGTCCATCATATTACAAATTATTATTTTTTTGTTTCTGTAAGGTCTTTTTTGTTGTTTGTGTATTTCTCTTCTCTCACTTTATTTCAGTACAAATATCTGTAATACCAATTCTTAATCTGAAGCTCTTTTAGACAATACGTTAGCTATTGTGAACAGATGATGCAGAATCAATCTCAATCTAATGCTGCAATATATAGTGAGTGGGATTTCAAATATCACGAATTAAAAGAAGAGGAAGAAAAAAAAAGATCATCCGTGACCCGGTGCGTGTAAATGTTTTTGTGTGGGCTTTCCAAGCATTTCTGGGTCTCTGTAAAGTTAAAAGACGGGATTCTGATTAACATTATACTCACAGATGGCTCATCTGATTCCACACATGCACCTAGTTTGTGTTTACTCAAAACCACACCCACGCTGACAGCCTTCAAAGTTGCCTCGTACTATGAAGGAGGCACAGTCACGCGTGGAAGGAGCTCGCGTGACTGTGCCTGGAACAAAGCTGGAATCTCCCATTTTTAATATGGCGATAAACTATAGACGCTGCACCTCTGCGAATTTCCCACCCGTTCAACTTTAACACAAAGACATTTCTCAAATGATAATATTCATGTCAGTCAGATAATTTTTAATTCAGCTCGTTTGCTTCAAATCACACGAGACGCTGTTTACACAACCCACGCGCACAAATTACTACGTTTTCCTCCCATTTCTGACCGTCAAATATTGACTTTGCTGCCATCTAGAGGTTAATGACGTATACTACATGTAGACTCATTGAAGTAAGTGTCCTGAAGGTATTAATATTAATTGCTTTTTCAAAACCTATATACCAGATATTTAACGACTAGATATGTCTTTACAGCAGAAACTGGTCGCACAATAAATGTGACTGTTCACGACTGTTCGTTGAGAATTCCTACATTTTCCATAGCACTCAAATACATCATGCATATAACCAACCAATGACGACGGAGGAAGTGAGTGCATGGTATCATTGTAACGTTCTAGCGACAAAGGTTAGCTTCGTATAACTTACATCACAATCAACGAGAGGTAATATCTTTATCAGACATTTTGACAGTCGTTACAATGTTTCGCTTCTTGTTTACTGCAAAGAATGTCATCTTCCCTCAGACAAAGGACGTCGGCAGTGAAGGTTTAAGCAACATTTTGACGTTTAAAGTAGCTCGTTCATTGCTAACTGTTAGCAAATGAACAGAGCCATTTAAATTAAAGATGGTTAAATGGTGAAGGTTTTGTGTTATCTGCGATTAAAGCGTAGTGTTTACTGCCTCTTCTTGGGTCAAATGTCCATGTTTAAGTATTTTTTAATCTGTTTTCTTGAATTGAAACGTGACGAACGACTAGCAGGTGTTCCCAAGCTTCATTGTGCCCAAGTTACAAAAGCAAGTCAAACAGCTGCTTCCATTTTCCCTGAATGAAGGTTAAATAATGACCTGCATGTCTTCCCCATCATTCAGGAGGGCTTTGTTTTTATCACACTGAGATTTACTCGGTTTTACTGAATGCGCAGCTCTCTACTGCCTCAGCGCAGCATTTTAATCAGGTTTAGTTTTGGGCTAATTTCAATTTAATAAACCATTAATCAACAATTAATAGTAAGTCGATTCTTACACTTGTTACACCTTGTCACATTGCATTAGTTACATCAATAAAATACCAATAAAATACTGACATCAATAAAATACCACAGATTTTCGGTAAGCATATCGGTTTAACAATGACCAGTTAGATTTGAATAATTATTTACTTTGAAGTAATATCTTAATTTACTGGCATTATTATCATCAATTGTCTTCCAGAAAGTAATGTTCATGTAGCCTTGTTTTGTGGTTCTTTATGTCCTTTGGCGTAAATGTTTCATCTCCTGTATTTTTTTTTTACTTTAATTTTTTTTGCTTGACATCTACCAAGAAATCAGCTGTTCATTGTTTTCATGTCGTGACAGAAAAAGCCCCATTAAGGACTGACTTATGGATCCTGCTCAACAGTCCAAGGCCAAGCGGAATCGAGGGATGAGGCGCAGCCAGAATCAGTCGGCGACCCCTCCTCCAAAAGACGCCTACGCCAGGCTGCTGAGCCAGCACCGCAGCAGTATGTTCACTTCCTACCTAGCACAGTACGCACAGGACTCGTTCACCCAAAAAGAGGCAAACGACTCCAGCGCGTCGTTCCAAGTCCACAGTGACAGGCTTAACTTGCCGCAACCAAAAAAGGACCATGTGCTGATCGAGTTCCCCGACTCAAGCGACTTCTCTCCGTCCTCAAAAAACAAAGGGGAAGAGAGTTCACTGTCCTTATATATGGAGAAGTTAAGCACTCACTGTGACCAGAGGGAGTGCGAAAGGAAGCCGGGTGTGAATGAGAGACAACGGCGGGGCCAGAGGAGGGACACCACCACCAGCCAGGACGGAGACATTGAATCCGGAGAGGAGCTTGCCTGTTCGCGGAGCAACGGCCCAAAGAAACACCAGAAACAGCAGAAGAAGAGGGATGATCCGAACAAAAACGCTGGCCCAAAGGCAGCCGAGGCATATGCCGGGCCTCAGACCCCAACAGCAAACGCTGGCGCAAGCGAGCAGGAGCAAGAGAAAGGGAAGAGGTCAAAGAAGAAAAACCAACCGAAGAAACCAGAGGTGGAGAAAAACAAGGAGGCAGTTTTAAATTTATCCGCTGATCCTCAAATACAGAGTCTTAAACCAAATCAGGGTAAAAGTGGAAAACCTCAGCAGCCTACAGGTTAGTTCTGGGAGATTTCTTGGTGCTTCTCGCTTAAAAAAAGAAATCTTCTTTGTCACTATTAGGTCAGCATGTCCCTGAGTGAAATCTTTTCCGGCTACAGGAGTAAATTCTCCAGGCGAGAAGGGCAAGAACAAAGAAGACAGGAGATCGAAGAAGCAGGTGTTTGAGTCCTACATGAGCTTGGAGGAGGTTTCCCATGGCCTGAAAAGAGGAGAGCTTTACCAGGTACGAGCCGTAAAAAGGTGGCACCATCACCCCGCTGCATTTCCTTCTCAGCTAGAGACTATTTATCGCTAATTGAAGTGCATTAGTAATTTCTTCTTATTTCCTCTTCAGGGACAATTAAGAATCAATCCCAAGAATTACAACGAAGCCTTTATTCCGTCTCCTGTAAGTTCAAATGCAAACCTCTTCATTAGTACAACCCTGAACTACGGTTCAGTCCTTTATGTTTAAACTAAGGCAGTCAGAAAACCAGCGCCATGTTTTTATGTTTCCAGGACGACACGCGCGATATATTCCTGGACGGAGTTGTTGCTCGCAACAGGGCGCTTAACGGAGACATAGTGGTGATTCAGATTCTCCCTCAGGAAAAGTGGAAGGTGAAACCTCAAGTGTCTAACAGTGATCCTTTTGTGTTTAAAAAATATAGATGATCATTGGGGTTATTGTGTAATTAAAATGTTGATTTATGGTTGATTTTTGTTTAACTCTGAACATGGTTTTGTTGGGGGAAGATTGAACTCATTAAACTTGTTTATCACCAGCTGAACGTATCAGGGTGTCCGTGCATCCTTAAAAAGTCTTAAATTTATTTAAAATAATTTTTTTATGTTGCCCTTAACTACGTTAATCACAGCTGTTAGATTTTGTCATGGTGGAAATGTTCAGACTTCAAATACTCCAAATGTCATGGAAAAAATGTAGGAGTTTGGAAAAGTAGCCGATGACATGTCAGTGAATCTGAAATGAGGATACAAATATAATTTTGCATCAGTTGGGTCCTACTCAATATCTCAATGGTGTTGAGACATTGCGTATGAGAAGCAGCAGTTATTATTACACAGAATATCAACTTCTTTGCTTGAAAAACTTGATGGTTAATTGGTTAAAGGAGATTTACTTCAATAAATATTTTATGATTTTACAAAACTAACTAGAAAGCCCAATGAACATGGAATAGAAAAGTTACTAAATCCTATTATTTTATAACTATGCTGTTTCCCCACACTTTTTCACAAATTTAACAGCACATTACGTTTCTAACATCCTCCAGTGCTCAGTTAAACACTCCAGTCCATTTCATTGCTGTTAAAGGTTGAACACGTGTCTCTGCAGGTGGTGAAGTCTGATATAGACTGTGATGGCACTAGTGAGTCGGACACACAGACCGAGCATGTGCCGCGAACGTCCCAGAAGAGCGCAGGGCATGGCCGGAGTCCTGAGGTCAGAGTGGAGGACCAGTCAAGCGACCCGGAGGAACTGCTGAGGAAATGTCCTGATGTCTCTTGCGCTCACACAGGTACTGTAGAGAAGTGGGATCAGGTGCAAATCTGTTGCAGTAAAAGAAATAATGCGTTTGCTGTATCATATACCAAGACATTCACACTAGTACTTTCATCT
This sequence comes from Micropoecilia bifurca, assembly GCA_903067075.1. Lineage (NCBI taxonomy): Eukaryota > Metazoa > Chordata > Actinopteri > Cyprinodontiformes > Poeciliidae > Micropoecilia > Micropoecilia bifurca. Next base: position 26,424 of record CAEGAF010181949.1, read on the forward strand.
TGACTCAGGGAAACATCTGGAAGATCCTTCAACACCCCGAGCCAACGGTGACATCCTCCAAAAGACGGCTAAAGTACGTTGAGTTTCCTACATTGACTTCTTTCTTCATGTTTTAGTTCCTCCCAAGAGAACAATCATTCCCTTTGCAGAGACTTTTATTTTCAGTCCTGACTCCTGGGTTCTCCTCTACACTGGGCTCAAAGGCTTGGCTTGCCCTCTGCATCGTTGATCCTCCACTGTACCTTTCAATTGGCAGGAGGGGTTTTGTTCATATTCATGCTAATTCGTAGTCCTGTACCTTTATCTACCAGGTGGTTTACGTCGTTGAGAGAAAACACTCCCGAGCCGTCACCGGCCACCTGAAGTTCCTACCAGACAAGCCCTTCGCCATGTTCTCTCCCGTAGACCACCGGGTGCCACGAATAAACGTCAAACTCGACGACTGTCCCGTGGAGTTCAGAGCCAACCCGGGTGACTTCGCCAAGACCTTGTTGATCTGCCGAATCACTGACTGGCCAGCCGATAGCAACTTTGCCGAAGGGTGAGGAATCACCTTGAAATGACGGCAAGGAACTTGTCGGTATTCAAAAGCTCTTCCTACCATTTTTGAACTATTTGTTTTCGTTCTTTTATTCTCTCCTCTTAGCCGACTTGTTAAGACACTGGGTCAAGCAGGAGAGATTGAGCCGGAGACGGAAGGAATCATGATCGAGTACAACGTGGATTTTTCTGAGTTCCCAGAAGAGGTGTTGGACTGTCTTCCTAAGACGCTCCCGTGGACCATCCCACCAGAGGAGATTGAAAAGAGGAGGGACCTCCGGTAGAACCCCAAATTCTGTTTTCATTGGGAATATGACTCATGATGTTGAATACATTTACTACTTATTACTTTCTTTTTTTTTTTAGGAAGGAGTGTATCTTCACGATTGATCCTGCCACTGCCAGAGATCTGGATGACGCCCTGTCTTGTAAACAACTCCCAGACGGTACGCTGCTGCCCATCATGCTCTGTTAGCCCCTTTAAGAGGGAACTACAGTTTCACACTATTTGTTTTGGACTATATATTATAGTAAACTTTAGTCACAGATGGACAGATGCAACGTACTGCATAGAAGTAAGTTGAAAAGTGTAAAATGTTTCTCATAATAATAACCAGGCGTGGGTCAATATGAGATTCTTTTTGTAAGATGAGCTTCAGTAAACATTCCAGGTTTATCATCGTATGATGGGATTTACCAAAATTAACCTTTTTTAAAGAGTTTTATGTATTCTTAGGCACATTTTATAGCACCATCAATAAACGTTGACCTTGAATTGTTATAAAAATGCTACATATCAAACATGACTTAAGAATTTAACCCTTTAGAAGCTCCTGCTCTTTCTGAAACTCCACTTTCAGAAAGTCATCAGAACATGGTTACTCTATTATCCGTTTAACAATGTTTTTACCAGTATTGCACTGAGAAGTAGCTCTTATAAAGAACTCAGCAGATGTGCAGTTCTACCATGTGTTTGCTAATTGCTGCTGGCTAGTCTGAAGGAACTGAGTGTCTGAGTAGCATGAGAGGGGAAGCTTGGAAACTGCAGCTCCAAGAACTTAAATATGTTCATCTTAGTAAAAAGTGAAATATCCTTGTATTTTTTTTCTATGACACCAGTTGAAGTACAGCTTTATAAATTCTACGCTGCACCATATTTGAAAGCTGATTAACAGAGAAAGATTAGCATTTTTGCTCTGTCTCAAACTCTTAGTTCTCTTCCACTTGTCTACTTTCTGTCCAGCTTATGTGTGATACTGAAAGCATGCAGAGTTAAAATGCAATTTTTAATCCCAGGCAACTTTGAGGTCGGAGTTCACATCGCTGACGTCAGCTACTTTGTGAAGGAGGGCACCTCGCTTGACAACATGGCCTCCCAAAGAGCCACCAGCGTTTATCTCGTTCAAATGGTTAGTAATGCAGTGAGCCATTGTCTATCAAAGACATTGGTTGTGTATTTGTTGGAGTGAGATGTTTTTACTGGACTTTTTTATTCTTTGATTTTTTTTTTTGTTTTTTACTTTTTTTTAAAATTTATTCTTTTTGAGGTTTTGGTGCAGAGGTGGGCGATATGGACCTCTGACTTTTATCACGATATTTTGTGACACTATTGCAATAATGATAAAAATTGCAATAATAAACAATTCACTGGTTCTTTTTTAGGAAACCGCTTTGCAACACAAATACTGCTCCAGAAAAACATTCCCATTTGAAATAGGCTTATTCAGGAGACGCCACTTATTAAGGAAGAGTGATTTAAACTACATATTATAAACCGGGTTCAATCAAAATTTCAAATTTACTGACATTCATTGATGCTGTTATTGAACGACTGTGATGAAAATAGTAAAAGCAATATTTCTGATATTTTACTGTCAGGTTCTCTCTTTTTTTCACATCAACTGAAATTTATTGAGAAAACGATTAAGCAAATTCTTCTCACGATGTGGACATTTTTCACGCCAAATGACTAATGATAACTGACTTTACTGAAGGTGGTGCCCATGCTGCCCAGGCTGCTGTGCGAGGAGCTGTGCAGCCTGAATCCTCTCACCGACAGACTCACCTTCTCCGTCATCTGGAAACTCACACCTGAGGGAAAGGTATGCGTGAACGAAACGCTGTCCTGCCACAGCCACAGCCACGGTCAGTTAAAAACAAAAGTGCGTTTTTGACAATGCTCCGTTAAATCAAACGTAACTTGTAACTTCAGATCCTGGACGAGTGGTTCGGCCGCTCGGTCATGCACTCCTGCGTGAAGCTGAGCTACGACGACGCTCAGCGATTGATCGAGGCTCCTGAGAGGTTATTCCCCCCCAACGAGCTTCCGCCCATCGACGCCGAGCACAGCGTCGACGAGATCCACCAGGCCGTGCTCCACCTGCACTCTATCGCCAAGAACCTTCGAGCTCAGCGCTTTCTAGGGGGCGCTCTTAGACTGGACCAGGTCAGCACATTTCACTGTTGGCTTCAACAGTAGCTGTGTGGAGCAAGAACGTTCTCATCCCTTGATGTTTTTTTGTCCCAGCTCTAAACTCCAAGGAAGTTATTTCTGCAGCTAAACAAAGTGACTCCATTATTGAGGCTGTAGTCAATCATCCAAACCCAGATCCAACTGTGTGTTTCATGTTGTGTTTGTTTCAGCCAAAACTTTCTTTCACACTTGACAAAGAGACCATGACGCCCCAAGGTTGCTACATTTATGAATACAGAGACAGCAACAAGTGAGAATCCTCTATTGAACTCAGTGTTCACCTCATATTTGGAAAGGCATTAAACCTTTTCTTTTTTTGGAGAAACGTCTCTGACTCAGTCATGTGTTGTTGTTTTAGGCTGGTGGAGGAGTTCATGCTGCTGGCCAACATGGCCACAGCGACCCACATTTACAGGACGTTCCCTACGCTGGCCCTGCTGCGGCGCCACCCACCACCCAAAGCAAAGCTGGTGAAGGAGCTGGAGGTTCTGTGCAACCAGCTGGGCCTGAACATGGACTTCACCTCTGCAGGAACCATACACGTCAGTAGCTTTATTTTTTATAAATAAGGAATGGTGAAAACCTGTTCCGTTTTAAAATGAGCTAAATCTGTCTTACGGTGCTCAGTAAAATGTCTCTTGTGTTTCCATCCAACAGAAGAGCCTCTGTGCCATTTATGGAGATGACGAGTACTCGATCTACAGGAGACAAGTCCTTAATAACATGTGCTCCAGACCCATGCAGGTCAGAACTTGTCACCATTCTTCTATTTAAATATTTTATCATTGGCATAAACAAGCAGCTTAATTTCAAAGGCAACTTTTTAGGAAAACTCAATCTTACTCTCATCTAATCAAAGCACACAAGTTCCAAGTTTTACATTTGTGATGGTAGGACAGGAAAAAAAATATTTTTTTATTTTCACAGCATTGTTCTGTGACAACCACTTGGTATTGATAGTGGGTAGTGGTTGCTGACCTCAGAAAGGCCACGCCTACAGTGAGCTTTATAGATTTTATTTTTATTTTTTTATCTGAAGATGAATATGGATCACTTCCAGACATGAAAGAGGATGGACCCAACTGTGTTACGTTATATTTGCACCCCAGAAAGTCACAGATTACTTACTATAACACCAATTCACTAACCATTTAAAGCAGGGGGTCCCCAAGCGTTTTCCTGTGAGGGGCGCATAACTTTTCCCTTCTCTGGTGGAGGGCCGGAGTCAGTTTGTAACAGAAAAAGTGTGGCAATTGCAGGAGTGCCTAAATGTAAAAAAATATTGTTTTCCAGAAAGCACAATTAAATAACATTTTCTGGGTTCTTAACAGAACAAAAGTCAGGAAATGAATAATAATACTAGCATGTGCTAAATGAAAATAGGCGGCTCCTTCTTCTTCTTCTTTAGATTTCAACGGCAGCTTGAATCCATTATTTCCTTTATTGTTGCACTACTACTGCCATCTATTGGATCCTAATATCTATGCCTCAGATTCTCATAATGATCCCAGTATTATTTGATAAATGAAAAATCTTCTTTTTCCCCTAACTGATCAATAACATTCTCAAATTTCAATTCCCTATAAAACCTAATTCCATTTTAATGAGCGCTCTCTTCTTTGATTTCCAATTTTGACTTCCAATGATTGAGCCCCGTGGTGATTGAAGAAAAATCCACATATAAGCTGCACCGGACTATAAGCTGCAAGGTTCAAAAAGTAGGAAAAAAGTAGCGGCTCTCTGGTATTGTTCAGGGGGCCAAACCAAATGTGGAGGCGGGCCGGATGTGGCCCGTGGGCCATAGTTTGGGGACCACTGATTTAAAGCTTCAATTAATTGCAAATGCTTCAGTTAGATTGATGTAAAACTGTCTCAAGTACCCAAAATTACTTAAAAAAAATTTCTTTTTCATTATAATTCCATTGTGGAAAAATATGGATTGGATTTTTCTTTAACGTTTAATGTGAAATGATACTCCTCAGTAAAACACTACTAAATTTAATGGTGTTTTTTTTTTTTTTTTTTTTTTTAAACCTGTTTCTCCAGACTAACAACAAATTTGTCTGTGCCAGCATGTCCTGCAAAACTATGCAGCCATTTTGGGAGGATAAACACTGTAATGAGAAATGAAGATTTCAAGAAGCGTTTCTTTTTCTCTGATTGAACGTTTCCCCCTGGCTCCATCACCATAAGTGTTGCTGATAGAAGGAAAACGCAGTGATGACTGGTGCTGTTTGTGTCCTCAGCTGGCCTTGTACTTCTGTACCGGTACGAAGCTGCTGAAGGAACATTTTCGGCACTACGCTCTCAACGTTCCCCTCTACACACACTTCACATCGCCCATCAGGCGCTACCCTGACATCATCGTGCACCGGCTGCTGGCGGCATCTCTGAGTACGTCCCACAAACGACGCAAAAAAAAAAAATAGGCTGGACAAGGACAGAAAACCACACCCAGACCTCCAGATCACTGTTTCTCCTTTATCGTCTTCACGTGTTTATTCTTTGTTCAACATGTTTGAACGTTTGCACGCAGATCTGGGGCCTCCTTTGGGCCTGTCGGCAGAGGAAGTCCAAATACGGGCGTTGCACTGCAACGACAAGAAGACTTTGTCCAAGAAAGTGCAGGAGCTGAGCTCTGAGCTCTACTTCGGAGTGTTGGTGAAGGTGAGCGACACAAAGTTTTTGATCTCCATTAAAGAAACAATAACAAAAATGTATTATACTTCATACTCTTATTTCGACTGTGGAATCACAAATAACATGTTTGAGTAGGAAGGCTGCAGTAAGCTGTTTATTATGGGCAGTTATTATTGTGTGCAGACATTTTAGGGGTCAGGAGCTGAAGTGGAAAGAAATGGCACCATGGAACTTCTTCCCCACATCCGTCATCGGCGACTCTGATAAAAATTATACACGAGTTCCAACACCATTTTATTTCTACGGTGGAGTATTAGGCTGCTCTAAAACTGAAATGATGAGATAAAATCACAATTTTACTAGAGTAAAGTCGTAGAGTTAGGAGAATAAAGTCATATTAAAACGACTTCCTTCTGGTTTCAACTTTATTCTTGAAACATTGACTTTACTCTTGTAATATTATGACTTTCTTCTCTTGATGTTACGGCTTTTTTACTTTTATTTTTAGCTTGGTCAGAATTTCCATCTTAAAATGTTTTGAATTGAATTCAGTTCAATATTTAATCTATTTTGTGCAAAACATCAAGACCACTGACAGCGAAACACATTTGCAGCATGATACTGCCTCCAGTGTGCTTATCAAATAGTCCAGGGCACTAAGGTGGACCTTCTGTGGCCAATATGTTATTATATGGGAGGATAAAATGGAGTCCTGCATACATCCTATGGTGCTTTAGGGCAGTTTCAGGCACGACCTAGTACTGTTTTCAATTATTTTCACTCTGCAGCCCAAATGCTTCATTGATCCCTGCTGTGTGTTTATGTGAAGCAGTGAAATGGGTGTTAAATGTCTTCATGTCCATGTGTTTTGTTGTTTTGTAGGAGTGCGGCCCTCTGGAGTCCAAAGCCATGGTGATGGGTGTGCTGGATAAGTCCTTTGACGTTCTGGTTATCAAATACGGAGTCCAGAAACGGATCTACTGCAAGGTCAGTTCAAACAACATCACTCATGCTGGTTTTATCACGTACCGTATTTTCCGCACTATAAGGCGCACCGGACTATAAGGCGCACCTTCAATGAACGGCATATTTTAAAACCTTTTTCATATATAAGGCGCACCGCATTATAAGGCGCATAGAATAGACGCCACAGTTATGTTGCCACCCGTCCGGTATTGAACGGGACATGATTTGTTCCGTTCACTACAAATATTGATGTCTAATAATAACATATTGGTCCAGAGTTCAATATATAGCATCTGCCCTAGTCATTGTTTCACTCACGGTTTTGGTGTTGCGAAATTGTGCCCAACTGCTTTCTGGTTAGCACAGACCAACCGA
>CAEGAF010181958.1:0-16679 GCA_903067075.1 Micropoecilia bifurca
CGGGCCTGTTTGGAGAAAAAGGCAGGCTAAACCACATATACCTGTATAGGTGTGTGTGTGTGTGTGTGTGTGTGTGTATGCGAGCTGCATGCCGGGTGGGTGTTGCCAAGTGATTCAGAGCCACATCACCGGTTGCCGTATATCTGGTTTGTTTGGGATTTATCACCGCACTGGCTTTTGTGTGTACCAGATTGCATGGAGCGAGTGGAAGAGTGAGGTGTTGATTGAACAGCAGCCTGCAGCCTGCTCTCAAAAGCACCTATGATGAATCTCTGCGCTGCTCAACGTGTTAATGTTTAGCTCCAGCTACTATAAATATTTATCAGCTCGCTCATCACCGTGGGGCCCCGGCTTGTGTGGAAATTTAGATTTTGGCCCCGCATTGTCTTGTGCCCTAAAAAGGTCCTGCGGCTGCTTTGCAGGATTGTGCTGAACTTTTAACAGGTTCACAAATGTGCGTTGTTGTTGTTTGTGTTTGTAGGAAGGAAAGAAATTCTAAAATATACACATATCTATATCAGCAATAACAGCCATGATATTCAGAGAGAAGCTACAAATTTTATTATGGTTAATTTATCGTCAGTGACTGTGGAATAAAGATATCAGCGATTCATGCACATTACAGAAGGCGCCGTGCCAACGCTATACAGTATATTATAAAAGCACATATTCAATAAAGTATATTAAAGTTTTAATTGTGGCTAATCACATTTAGAGCCAGACCAAAGTATATGCAAACAAAGCAGCCGCTTGGGCTCCCCTGAGAGTCGGTGGCCACTCGCTTGCACTATAGATGCTAAAACTTTCAATCTGTGATTAAGTTTATTCAACACAACTTTTAGACTTCAAATATTTCTGGAGAGTAAAATTGTTTCCATTTTTGATTAAAACTTAAAAAGAATATGCTAGTAGAAACCATGCTAAGTAGAATACAGGAGATATTTATGATAAGTCATAATTTACTGCTGATGGACTGATGGTGTTTGTAATGGACATTGTGATCGGGGGCAACTGCCAGAACTGATGCTGTAATCAGGGTTAAAAACAGAGCAAACACACAACTTACTTACTATTCATTTATCAAATTATGCAACCATTCTGTAAACTAAATCTATCTGAACCGTCTTGCATATTTAGGGCGTTTAATTCTAAAAGCAAATCCTTTCATTTGACGTTTCCAGATTTATAAAGACATAAAACTGTTTAGTAGCCTCCTTTCAGCCAGCTGACCAGCAGTGTGCAGCAACAGATGGTTGAAGGGCAGACATGTGTTACTTTGGGTCACACTCTGACACTTTCTCTGGCATCTCAAAGGATTTCAAACTGTGGAACAATGTGATTAAAAAAATTTGATCAGCCCCAAATTTTGTTCAACAATCAGAGTAAAAATTTCACGAGAATCAAAATTAGTTACTGTTTTTTTTTTAAACATATTATGCAACTTCACAAATAAAATACGGTTTGATAGTAACTCGATCTCTGCTCCGCTTTTACCAAGCGTAAAGAAAAGTCTCATTTTGTTGTCTCAAGAACAAATTTTTACCTAATTTACAAAAAAATAAACAAATCTTACACCAAAAAGTCAAAAAAAAAAACCTCAGCTTCAAATCCAGGGCTGACATTAAAGGCTTCCACTCATTTCACGGGACAAAATGACTTTGGCAGGAACCAGAGAGAGCTTCGCAACACTTTGCAGACTTCATTCTCCTGAGAAATATTGCTCACTTTTAATAATACAAATTCTCATTACACCTACGCTAATTAGCATTACCTTCCACACCAAACTGCAACGCACCAACCGGAGTTTTACATCCTCTTGGATTGGCTGCATTTGTCATTTTGTTCCCTCTAAAACAATGCAGAAAGATGCACCTTTTTTTTAACGCAACAATCGTAACGTGTAAAAAATAATGACGGTTATCCGTGGTCTTGCCAACATGAATTGATATTATTTGTGCTTTAAAATGCGTAGTTAAATAATAGTACTCTCCCAGTGACAGGTTTTTAAGTCTAAAGCGAGAGACACGGTAATAAGCCGCCGAGGCACAGTGAAAGGTTTTGGACTTGCAGATAATTGCTGCAATTGCAGATAATTTAATGCGCACTAAGGTTCCTGCTCACCGCTCCGCTGATGTCTGTGTAAGAAACCGAGGACTTTCTCTCATTTACAGGAGTTGGTGGCCCTCGTTCTGCTCATAGCAAAACAAAAGACATGGACTCTTGAACATATGTCCCTTGTGTTCCACACCATTAAAGACAGGCACAAGGGGGGAGGGGGGAACAAAAAAGAAAAAGGTTCGAAAAAGAGCAAAGGCAGGGCTGGTTTGGACAACGAAATCTGGTTCCATATATCATCCCCAATCCACTTAAGCAAAGCCAGAATTCGACTGAAGAGCAGAAAAAGTTCCACCGAGGGAGTTTTACAAATGGCACGGCTTGGAAAGTACCTTCAGGGAATCCTGGTGTGATCCTGACAGCTTTTTAACATTCACATCAGGCCAACGCTCTGTTCCCGAGTTTCTAATAATATACACATGTAGGCTGCCTGTGTCTGCAACGTGTGCCGAAATCGAAAGTATTCTGCAGTTTTACTTCATGAGCGTAGTGGGGAATCATGGCGTCTGTCCATAGGCTAAACCCCAAGCTAAGCCCCGGCAGTAAAACGATTCAAAAACAAGCTAAATTCATCTCTGCATCTTATCACTTAGAAATAATTGGCATGAATATTGTTTACAGGAGGAGTGCTGGACCGTCAAGATTGACGGTCCAGACAGTCCAAGTTTGATCGACTGCGTTTGCATTTCCTTAATTCTCATCAGCAGATAACACATGCTTTCTAACAATGTTTTGTTCATAAACATAAATGGTTTCCTTCACCTTCTTTGGTAAACCGTTTGTGTAAAGAGGCTTGTGACATAAACAATATTTATCATTCTTTGCAGCAGCGTAAGAAACAGGGAATATTCTAGAAAAATACAAACTTTATGGTGAACAAACATTTGGTTTCCAGAATAGTTCCTTTAAAAAAAACAAAAAACAAAAACAACAATCTGTCTTTGAAATGAACCGGCGATAATTCACCCAATGACATGAACCCTCACATGACAATGGATGGAAACAATTCCAAACAAAAGCCCATGTTTACTTTGCCGCCATGTACTTTGAGGTAAATGGTGGCAGAGTTGAAAAAAAATCCAAAGATCACTGGTTATAAAACGTCAGCAAATTGTTCATAGTGTGCCAACGTTGCCAATATCCAATGTATTTACACTAGGAAGCGTTTTTGTTTAAAACTAAAATATTTGCCGCCAAAACAAATGGCATCTCTATGAATTCTTACTAAATAACTGAGTGTCATATCTTTACTGCAACCATTTATAGTCTTGTTTACTTGAGGTGCTATTAAGTTTAGAAGGGGTTGTATATTAGGATGACTGGTTAGTTACCTATGAATATGTATTTCTGAACAACCATGAATATAGAATCAATTTTAACATCAGAAAACATCTGGCAGCTAATTTTATCAGCTAAAAAAACTCAGACAGTGGATGGAATCTTTTCTTTAGATAAAAAATAAAATAAATTAAAAAGTAGTTTCTCCATTTTGATTTGTGACAAGTGGATTTCTGCAGGTAAATTACATAAAGAAGTTATGCTGTCTGTGCTAAATGAAGAGGAAATAATTAAAAAGATTTCTTTTGGCTGATCTGAACAAGGAATGCTTTCTAAAAACAGAAACATCTCTAGACACAAAGGGTTTTTGTCTAGTGCTTCCCATATGTGCATGAATAAATCTGCTGCATCATTCAAGGTGAAAATAAATATCTCAAAGCTTCAATATGTAACACACCAAATGCAAATCTATTAATAAAAATCTGAATACTTAGAGTGCATTCTCTTTTAAGAGAATGTTTAATTGGAGTAAATCTGTAATTTAAGAATCATCGGTTTAATTTCCGACTAATCCCGCTTTTAATTTTCTGCTGAGTCTCCTCATTACAGTGTCGAAGCACATTTTTATGGCTCCGTCCCACAGGGGAGGCGACCAGATATTTCTCATTTGGGTCCCAGAGTAATAAAAGTCAAGTCTTCCCTCCCCTAAGCTGCTGCAATCGCACTTCCCAGCCCGTCTGTGTCTCTGGCGCAACTGATACGGTCACGAGAATCTGTGGCAGTTAAAACCACAAAATGACCCATAAAAGAAACGCCGCGGTTTCACCGATTAGCTCATGCTGGCATGATATCTAAGCCTCCACAAAAATAAAAAAAAGTAGAGATCGTGTCTGTATTTTAACAGGCGATTTAATGCAGCTTCTGTAACCCGATCTAAGTGATTCCTTATGATTTCTGACATGAAAGTAAAACTTTAAAACGTGTCACTGAATCAGATGTACTTAACTGTTAAAAGACGAGTTTCAGCTTCTCAGATAATTACTTTTTTTCACCATCACTGTTCCCCTTTGACACAGAATTCACTGTTTTCCCAAAAGTTATTCTGTGACCTGAACTGGTCTTACATCCAATGTCCATGCAAAACCTACAGAGCACATTCAAATCTGAATACAGTTAAAAAGTATTTGAACTAATAAAGAAAAAAAAACATTAAAAGAGATGAAGTGACACACATAAAAAAAAACCTCTGAAATATTAAATCCATGCCAAATATTTCGATTGGCCCTTCTTCCCAGGGTTACTGCTTTTCAGCTAGACAGAACGGAAACCGTCTGGAGCAACAGGCAAGGAAGTTGTCAGAATCATAACATGTCAAACATTAATAACGCTGTGACATCTGTGTGGAGCTGCAGAGAGCCACTCTCTGCTCTCCCTCCTCTCACTGGGCAGTAACAGACACACACACACACACACACATACACACACACACACACACACACACACACACACACACACACACACACACACACACACACACACACACACACACACAAAATAAAAAAGGGATCATCTCGTATAATCGGCAGCCGTCTGCAACGGTCTCAGTTTCTCCTTACCTGCTTGGTTCTTTCTCGCTCTCTCTCTCTCCGTGTGTGTGTGTGTGTGTGAGTGTGTTTTCTCCTCCGCTCCGGCCGTATGGGTGTGCACACGTTCGCACACGCACACAACCCCTCAAACAGGAACTGATGAATCTGCACGACTTCAGCCCTGCAGCGTGCAGTGCATTATGGGGTTTCGCTCTCTCGGTCTCTCCTCTCCTCTTTCTCTCTCTCTCTCTCTCTCTCTCTCTCTCTCTGTTGGCACTGTTAGAGGGGGATGTCCTCACCTCCTGTCTAGAAAGAGGAGGGCAAACACACACACACACGCGGTCACACAAGCACGATGCAGAAGAAGACTTGTGAAGATGACTGCCGCGGCTTGGGTTGCCATGGCAACAGCCTCCCTCCATCCCCCCCCACTCTCTCCCCTCTTCATTTTTTGCTCCTCTGATGTAGTTGAGCCTGTCTTAGTTAAGAGTGTTCTGTTTAAATCTGGAAAGAAAGCGAAACTAAAACTTCTTTCTTTCGGTTTTTTTGTCAGATAAACACACTCGTCGCTCTCCTCCCCACTTGTATTTGCGCTCCGTGTTTAGAGGTAAGCTGAGCAAGAGAGATATGACAAAAGACTTGTGTTGACACGTTGATAACCAACTGTTGCTTCTGCCTTCTCAGATAAAGACAGGGGATTATAGCGTAAGAGGGAGCAGAGATAGCTGCAGATGCTGCGCCTTTATGCGCATGCAGATGCATGTGTGTGTGTGTGTCTGGGTCTGTGTGTGCAATGGCTACAGGAAGTTGGGTACAGTTTCTTCCAGTGGTTTATTTCCTCTTCCTCATCGCTCCTTCTAGAGTAGAAAGCCTGGATCCCTAGAAGAACAGGGTGGTTGATCTTACACAAAATTAGCTCGTCTACCTTCTGACCATATATGGTCAGTACGTATCCAGTGACTGTATGAAATTGACATTTTTGAAAATACGTTTGCTTAATGGCAACATAGCAATTTTGCAAAATACCGTTTGTTCTCCTAATAAGAAAACAGTTTTTGCGACCATTGAAACACTTTTTTCATATCACACATGATAAGCAATCGGATGAAGAAGGCGGCAGGAAGTAGACATGTTTTTCAATGACTTATCTTGTGAACAAACGTATTCAAATTATCCGCAATTGCAAATCTATGGGGCTTTTTTTGACATTAGCTTAATATTGACAAATAGTTTGCGCGCATTTGCAATGAAAACGCATCTACCGCCTCTCAGCGTCATCTCACTCTTCTGACTTTTGGGTTAGTTCAAGGAAAAGGAGACCCAGAGGGGAATGCATTTATTCCTTTTGGCACAAACGGTGGGTGGAAAGGTCGGAGATGCAAGAATGACACAAGAGTGAAAGAATTACACAGAAGGGAAGGAGAGCAACTAAGAGATAAAGTTGAGATATCCTCTTCCGTGTCTCCCTTGGTGACAGAGTGGGTGGGAAGCCCAGGCTGTCCTTCAGGCCTTGCAAATCACCAATACACAGCTGAACCCTACAGAGCGACTTCAAGCCTTCGACGCTCAGTCTTCCGACCTTTTTGTTTGTTATGTTTAAAAGCTACAAGCCCACTTCTTTTCTTTCTTCCCCAGCTGAGTTTAGCAGTCTCCCACTTTTCTCCAGATGTGATCTGACCACTCAACCGGCTTTGGCTGGTTCTCTTGTTTATAACTGTAAAGACATTCGCAGTTCATAAAAACCTCACACTAAGTTTAGAAGCAAAGGAGGAAAAATGTTGCATTCGCGTGGCATTCCCAGTTGTTATGGAAACCGCCGGCAATTGGGCTCGAATTCGATTCGTCGCCTAAATGGATGGGACAAGAATTCAGCTAGAAGTCTTGGTGAAGTAGACAAATAGGAGAGTGACTCAAGGTTGTTCCAGTTTTCCAGATAATTTGTCATCTACCTCGAAAGGAAAACAAAAATCACTGCACTGTGTTGCCAGATATGTTTACTTTCCCAATTCTAAGGCCAAATTTTATTTGCGCAGTAGATGAGGCGACTTGACAAATCACTGTGATTTGCACATGGTGCTTTTCTTCATGAAATTAGACATATAGTTAAGTTACTTAGTTATAAGTTAAGTTACTTAGTTATAGTTAAGTTACATAGTTGAGTTACTAACTCAACTTGGATCATATTCTTTTGGATGTATAAACCAACAGTTTTTTTGTTTTGCTTGTTTTGGTAAGTAAATGAATGTCACTTGTTTTGAGGCCCTAAGTCAGTCAGTCAACTCCACACAAACTTCTGTTTTCCATGTCATACAGTCACCTTCCTGAAATAATTAGTAATTTTTTGTCTGTTTATGTTTTGAAAAGAAAGAAGTGCAGATTATTTATTTAGAGTTTTTTTTCTTTTGGGGCAAAATCATTTTTAGCAAAAAATGACATTTCAGGAAGGTTACAATATTAACTTTTGGTGTGGCTGTATTCAGGAATGTTAGCTATGCCCTCCTGCGAAGCAAAAACACAAAAATCCATAATAGGTTTCACCTAAAATGCATTTTAATGCATCATAATGTAACAACACGGGGAAAAATGTTCCCAGTTCCTAACTTAAGATTGATTTTTTGTTTTGTTTTCTGAGGGAGACAAAATCTGAAACAGATCAAGTAAAGCAGACGTTTCCAATCTATTCTCGCTTTCTGCAGGAAGCATAAACCAGCTGGGACTCCTGTGGTCCTTGTAATGAACGGTTGCTGAATTTGACGGAGTCTGAGCTACTTGCTCAGATTTGAAAGCCAGTATGATTAGTCTGCTCGTTGGGACTAATGGCAATAGCAGGTGTCCACAGGCTCCATGTGCCACATCTACTCATTAGGGATATTAACATTAACTACCTGCACATACACACACATGCACGCACACACACACAAAAACCCCTCACTGTTCATGGAACTATTCATTAATGACATTGCAGTGGCCCTTGAGCACAACGACCATTGATTAGGCTTATGCATAATGATTGTGGTGGAACTGCTGGTGTAATTATTGCTGCCTTCTGACTTCTGTTCACATGGATTTAGATTTTTATAACTAACATGCAGTGAAGGTATAATACATCTTACTGACATAGATAGCTCCAGTTAACCTCGACCTAAACCTAGGAGCGATGCATGACATCTGGTTGCCATGAACACAAATAACTTGTGGTGCTAAACACCAAAAACCAGGAATCCATTAGTTTTTTTGCTGCATCTTTTTCTTTCTCATTTGGTGGTGGAAAGGTAAGGTTCAAGAAGATAACAGACTTTAGTAGAGTTAAAATAAAGAAACAAATGAAGTGCAATGAGAAATGTAGCAGAGTTAGCACTCATAATATTAGAATACTATGAGATACTAATACTATTAGAATAAAAGCTTCAAATGTACGTGGGACCAAAACTGACCTAATGAAAAATAAAAGCAGAAATATTAATGTTTCTGCTTTTACTGTTTTAATTATCAAAAAATAAAAACAGACATAAGTAAAAGTAAATATTGATGTCAGGGACAACAAAAAACAATATCTATCTATCTATCTATCTATCTATCTATCTATCTATCTATCTATCTATCTATCTATCTATCTATCTATCTATATATCTATATATATATCTATATATATATATATATATATATATATATATATATAAAACATAATAACATAAGTTAAATAATTATTTTCCACTGACAGACTAAACTGCTGTTGAAAATAAGCCGTTTTTGAAGCAGATGTAACAGGCTGGGCTCAATTTTCTAATGTCTTTGTTGCTTTTAAAGTTCATTGTTCAAGGCAGTTTGGTGTTGCTTCAGTAGTAAATTACTGCAAGTAAAATGAGGCTTTGCTACATTTTTTTTGTCTACAACAGTGAATTAACTGCTTAGCATTTTCATGTACAGACATCTCTAAATTGAACACTCGCATTAAACATCATGTGGCAGTTTTCATTATGAGCTGATTAACAACTCCTTTTTTTGGACAATCAGTATCCCGCTTTAACTGAGCTAATAAAGGTCAGAGCAGCTTTTGTTCGAAAATTAACCAAGAGGTGTTAAGTCCAGCATGTGTTTAAATAGACCGCCACACAAAACCCAGAAAAAGCAGAACCAGCACATCCAGTTTACAAAAGAAAGTTCACAAACAGCAGCTCTGTTTTGAGTTGTGGTTTAAAACGAGTGCTTTATTGCAAAATTGTGTTGATATTTAAAGTCCTCTAGACTAATTTTATCAATTTGCTTGTTACCGACATGAGAGTGAGGCAATTTTGACAAAGGTCTCAAAATTGGCTCTTCTTCAAATGATAAATGAAGATTTCCTGATCTGGTTCCAGGTATTGGCTGCCTGACTGACCTGTGTGATAAACCCTGAGGATTCGGTTCCTCATATCCGTTATTTGTCCGCTTTCGTGTGCATTTCTTGGTTGATTATTTTCTTTTCAGTGGCTCAGAATTACAGAGTCCTGGGAAAGTTGTTCAAAAGCACAGCTGTAACACCCTGCAGTAAATTTTAGGACATTCAAACTGAAATGCAACGTTTACAAAGGCAAAGAGGGATTTTTTTAATGTTTTTTTTTTCTCAGTAAATTTTGTCCAGACATGATTAACTAGCATAATAATGAAATATGTTACGAGCTAAGTCAATAAGTCATTTCAGCCTAAGCACTCCAGACAAACCATTCTGGCTGAAAACACGAGCAGGACGTGAGTTCATTGAGGAGTGTGGCTGTATATACTGACCGATCTTTATGACCGATCTTGGATAAAGCTGTATTTTTCTTTTTTTTTTTTTTAAGGTGACACTTGACAGAACATTATAGAAGCTTTCTTAACCGAGTTAACCCATGTTTGGACAGTATATTGAAGCCGCCTCGTTGAAACCGCAGCTGAATGTTACAGGCCTCACTGGGAAAGCAAAGCCAGCAGCATGTAGAACATGTGTAGCTGATGAAATATAATATTTTCTTTTACTGTACAGACATGGAACTACTGTAGAATCAGACAGAGACGCAGTGTTCCCTGTTGCTTACTCTCAATGTTGGACTGAAACATTCTGACCTGTGCATCACCGTTAACCACAACATACAGTAATCCAAGTTATCTGCAAGTCCATATTCCCTTGTCTACATGTGACGGTACAGAGGCTTCTTACTGTCAGCCTGATCCAGCAGAGACTCACAGCGAACAGAATGACCAAGCACAGCATCACCAAGCTGATTTCTGTTTAACAATTCCCAACATGCAGACTTCCATCTACGCTCTCAGCATATCCCTAATAGTAATCGACAGGCCTTATGCCATCGTAGAGTTACATTAGACCAGCCAAATTTAAATCAGGCGTCACGCTATTTTATTATTGCCATTGGAAAGAGGTTAAGCGTAATGAAGCTGACTGAGCCCATGAAATCTTCTACGAAATCGAATCATCGTCCAATAAGAGCTCTGTATGAATGTGATTCACTAATCAGCGTCTTAAGACACGACTACAAACTAACAAAAGGAAAGCAAAAGTTGTCACTTATAAATTCACGTTTCCATTTGACGAAAATAATGTTTTGGACTGTGGTAGCAAGGAGAAGTGAAGGATTTTTATACGCAATGAGACATTCGGTAACCAACACCAGATGCCATCACCATGACCAGGTGTCCTTGAGATACTTATATTCCCCCCTTCAGTTTCAACAATTATTACATGATTAATCTGAGCAACTTTTTCTTTTCCTACGGCAGAAAAGGGGCTTTATTTTGCTAATTAGAGCTACCTGGTAGAGTGTTTTGAGGCAAATCAACACCGAACTTCAATCAGAACTCAGGGATCGCTAAGAAGCTCATCTGTATTTGGAAACACAAAGAACAACTGGAGGCAAAGATTGACAGGTTCTAATCCCTGTCAAGGTTTGGCGTGGAAAACGTTGAATCTGAATGGAATTTAAACAGAACGAGGAAAGGCGTTAGAAGCCTAATAAACACCAGGAGAGGAAGTATAAAATCTATTCAAAACAGCAAGTCTGGGCCAGCTTCCGAGATGAAAACAGGAACTTAGTAAAATAAGAAGCAACCAGAATAAAGGTGTTGCGATGCATTTTTTCTTTCTTTGATTGCTTAAGTGCAATTTTGAAAACAGAACCTGTATTTTCATAACACTTCCCCCAAGTAGCAACACACTTCAGATTATTTACAAAATGGAAGACTTCAGTGAAAACTAGACAATTTCGTCAAAACATCCAACACATCAATCGCACCCCAAAACGGCATGGATTTACTCTGTAAACAATCTGAATTCAATTACAAAGTTTACTACTTTTTGATACCTGCCATTTACGCACATTACACACTACATTGTCTCTCATCTTAAAAATCCACAAATGTTTCCTCTAAGGGGTTTTAACTTACTGCTGAGTACGTAACTGAGTATTGCCATCCAAAAAATGTATACCACTTAATGACTCAAAAAATGAATCAGGCTGTATGAAGGTAGTTAGTACCGCCCGTGTTTACAAAGTACTTGTCGAAAACGCTTCGCACATGAATTACCGTAGAATGCCGTGAAACGATGGAGGTCTTGACATTTCTAATAACACAGGCCTTTCTCTGGGATGTTAACTGAATACCTCAGGCTACCTCGGAGATTAGAGCGATGGAAAAACAAAACACACGCACACACACACACACGCATTCAACTGAAATATGGTTGCATGCATGGTAAACATAGTGGGAGTGAACAAATCTCAGCAGATTTCCCTTGGTAACTTGCTGGTGGTAAATATTTATAAGCAGGAGCTCTAGCCTCGTTGTAGCTAGCAGAGGAATGTGTAAATGTGTGTGAAAGTGGAAGAAAGACATGAAGAAGTAATGAATATTGACGAGAAGGCTGAACTTGAGAACACCTGCTGTAGGGTCAGAAAGAAAACCGATGACACTGGAACAAAAGGGAAAAGAAAAAAACATTGGCTTTAAGTGAGAATTAAGATAGAAATGATAGAAGAGGTTTAACCCTTCAAAGACGCCCAACTCATTTGGTCACACTGCTACTAGATGATGCTGAATAATGAATAATCAGTATTTTGTTCTTTCAACTGCGATGCATATTTTCAGGACTATAGATGAACGCTGGAGCAAAGCCCGATTGGTAAAGTAAAAGTTTTAATTTTTGGCTCAGCCCAGAGAAATTTTTATCAGTTACCTTCTCCAACCGGCCACCATTCATGAACAAGATGGTGATATATTTGAACACAGACTGATCCCCCAACCCGAAAGGACAAGTGAACCTCCTTTCTGGTCGTAAACCCTCGTCTAACACACTTAGAGCTACTAAACCTCAGAGTTCACTTTAAAGGTCGTAAACAAAACCTCATTACCTGCTAAAAGGTAAAGGTTTAAAAAAAAAAAACAAAAGAACAGACACTTCTCCTCTCCATGATTACGCCTTTGGCTACCCATAAACATAACAAACAAGATCGGTGTCAAAGGTCAACCTTAGTGGAGTCCAACCTGCATTGAGGAACAAGCTTTACTGTTTTAAACAGCTTATTCTGGCTGTGGGCATACAATATCAGAATATTCATACTTAATGTCTGTGTGCCTTTTTTTTGGTCAAATTTAAATTAGTCAGAGATTACATAATAAAATCATTAATGC
Organism: Micropoecilia bifurca; assembly: GCA_903067075.1. Classification (NCBI taxonomy): domain Eukaryota; kingdom Metazoa; phylum Chordata; class Actinopteri; order Cyprinodontiformes; family Poeciliidae; genus Micropoecilia; species Micropoecilia bifurca. The sequence continues at coordinate 12,642 of CAEGAF010181958.1, forward strand.
ATGAGCAGTGGACATAATTAGTTTATTGTAGGTGGAATCATTTAATTTGACAAACAAACCGCTCTATTTTAAATGAAAAATGAGAGTGCGAGACTTCAATCCAGTTATGAGACATAAGAGTAATAAGCAAAGCTTGAGGAAGTTTTGTCTTATCTATAAGCTGTTATTCAAAAAACCCACAGTAAGATGAAAAGCAGGTCTTGAAATGCAAATGTTACACAATGTCTGCAGATGAGAGAACATGGACAGAGCATTCACTCTTGACTTTTCTTTTTTTTCAATTCATGAACTATATTCTCCACCTTTGTCAATAATTTTCCAGGTGTCTAGTTGGAGATGCTGAAGCGATGCTGTGTGATGGTCACATGTGATTCGTTTCAAGTTTACAGTACTAGACTCAGGACATGTAGACAAGTTGTAATTGCTGCTATTTATCATATTTAGATTATAGATGAACTAACATAAAGGCTTCATGCCATATTTGTGGAACGTTTCACCATATTGTTTGCATGGAGAACAGTTTTTAAGACACCGGAGCTTGTCAGAATCAGAAAGGAGACTAAATATATGCTGTTGTCTTTTTTTACGATCACCATTCTCAATTTAAACCCTGATACAGCAGATGCATCAAAAGCACAAGGTTAAGTGTGTCTCCCACATTAACTAAGTATGTTATGCAAAACCTTTCTATTTCAGGACCAGAGAATATAAACAAAAGGCTTTCTGTGTCCCATCTGACTGATCACTTGATGTTTTTCTTAGCAGTAGACTTTGCTACCATTGAAATGAAAATGATACTGATGATCAACTGAAAAAAACAAACAAAAAAAGCTCCCACATCATTTCGGAGCCTTGTACCGTTTACCTGGATGAGATCTACAGTAACGACAAAAGCCATCAGGAATATCTTTAAAAAGTTTTGTTCTCATCACAGAAGAAATGTTTTCTTTCTTTTTTCATGCCCCACGTTTGTCCCGGCAAAGGCTAAAAGGGATTGATGCCGACGCCGCCTGCAGTCTGCTCTTCAGTTGAGGACTGGCCTTCATGTTCCGTTCACACATCCTCTGGCTCAGGACAAGTGAGTTCTTTTTCCTTTTTTTTTTGTTGTGGTCCAATTGATTTTTTTCCCCCCATAAATTTGAGGGTCATTTAAGAATTTCAAAACATCTGGCAGCAATACATTGTTGTGAGATTCTTTTATTGTGCAGCTTTAACAATCCTGCTGCATTTAGACAGAAACCTTCTCTGCCTTTGCCATCAAGAGGTCATGACGTAGAAAATGGCTGACAGAAAGTTAAACAAAAGGCAAACTGAGGCACGAGTTTGGACGCTTTAGGGTAATGGCACAGTTGACGAGGCAAGGAACATCTTGTTTGAGTTCAACAGCAGCTTGTAATAATTTGCCTACTTTATTTGCCTCTTGTACTTGTAGATTCTGCTATTTTTATATTATTTTGAAGTTTTGCTAAAGCCTGGTTTCAAGTATTCCGACCGGGTGGAGGCCTCGGGGAAGACCCAGGACACGCTGGAGGGACTATGTCTCTCGGCTGGCCTGGGAACGCCTTGGGGTTCCCCCTGAGGAGCTGGAAGAAGTGGCTGGGGAGAGGGACGTCTGGACCTCCCTTCTGAAGCTGCTGCCCCCCGCGACCCGACCCTGGATGAAGCGGCAGAAAATGAATGGATGGATGGATGGAATGTGAGTACTTGATGAAGCTGGTTAAGTACTCACACTTTGCTCATTCGTCTCCTGGTCTTAAAGATTTTGAACAAGTCCCAGATCAATCCAGGACCTCCGTAAGTGAAGCGTTCTTGGAAAACCTGGAAAAGGGGGAGGGACTGCGGAGACGTACCGATCAAACTCACTTTGACCGATTTCCTTTTCTTTGCGGAGAGGCAGCTCTTCCCCAAGTTCCACTCATAGCCATCCATATCTAGGATCTGGATCTCTTGTTCATGATCCATATCTCATGACTATAAATGGAATGAAGCGTCACTCATCAGTTTTAGTCGATTACTCAGGGGTCAGTCTTTATCTTGAGCAGAGGTCCAACTATCTTGGTGTCTTGCGTGTAGGGTGAAGCGGTAGATTGATAGAGGGATTGGGTTCTTGTATGAAGTAATGCCTGCTCTGCTCCATGTGTGAAAGGTCATATAATTTTAAATCAAAATTGTACAATTTTGACTGATAACCCTAACCCTACCCCATAATCCGTGTCTTACAAAATCATAATGATCTTCTCATACTTTCTTAATACCTCTACTTAAGAATTAATATTTTCACACAAGTGAACATCATAAATAACTAAGTGGCGTGACTTCTTAACAAATTGTCACTTGCTCCTTATTAGATTTAATTTTCAGTCTTCTGAAAATGGTCATATACTGTATTTTTCTTCTTCTATTGCTAAAAATAATCTTAAGAGGTGCTGGGCAGCTTAACAGCCTAATTAACACAAATCCCTGGAGTACTGTAACAGCCAAATTCAATTAAAAAAAGAAAATCTCATTTTTGCATTAAAAAAAATCTCATGACTTTTTCTCTTTACTCCTCTTGATGTGCAATACTTTTTTTTGAATGCCGTTTTTGATGTCTCTGTTTTTGTGTACAAACATGCAAATCTCTGTCACATGCAAATACCCTCGTGAAATAATTTTTCTTTCCCTTCTCACATCCTTTCCCCCCCATTTTCCTCAGCAGACAGTAATCCCTTGCTGCAGCACTAATAGCATTAGAAGAGCATATCCAATCCCTTTAGTATCCCTACAGGGAGCTCAGAGATCAGACCTACACACACCGAGGGACTACATTACCCATGCTGCCTGATCTATGCATTCTCCTCAGCTCGTTATTGAGTTAATAAAACAAAGATTGAATTAGAATTGGGAATAGACAAGCATATGCCACACACTACATTAAGCTCCTAAAGTATCCACACCCTCTTACATTATGCCACTTTTCAACCGTGGACCTCATTGTATTTTTATTAGGTTTGTATTTTGTGGACCACTGCAAAGCAGCAGGTTATTGCGAAGTGAAAGGAAAAACAGATTATTTTTCTTTCTTCTTTTTTTTTTTTTAAATTGTCTTGCTCAGAGATAAAACACCTAAAACGTCTGCTAAGCATTTGTGAGTGAGTCATTACCTTGTAGAGCCACCTTTCACTACAGCTACTACTGTTGAAAGCCATTTTGGGTATGACTGCTCCAACTGGGAGAGATTGAATTTTATTTCTTTTTTTCCACAATTCTTTGCTAAATGAAACAGCTCAGTCAGATTGAATGGAGCGTGTCTGTAAGTACTTTGACTGGGTCGTTTTAACACACAAAAAGTCTTCATTCTAAATCAGAATCTTGTAGTTTTAGCTGGATGTTTGAGGTCGTACTCCCATTCTCGTAGCCTTTGCAACATGTATTAAAAACAGTACATAGAGTGAACACAGCTGAGTTAAATTCTAATTAGCAAGAGTTCTAGAGAATGAGTATTATTTTAGGTTCTAGGACAGTGTTTCTCAACCTTTTTTGGGCCAGCGCCCCCCTAGCCTTTATCCAGGTCTACCTAAGAGCAGTCAATCATAGAGGAAAAATATTCTTATTTTGTCCCATTTTCTAGTTGTTAAATGTTCCACAAAATGACCAGATAAAAGATGTACAACATGCCAGTTTAAACTTTGATCTACTTGCAAAACGACTGAGCTCTGCAACATTAAAACATGGATAGAACTTTAACTACATTAATCATAGCTGCTCTTCTCTTCAGTGTTTGTCAGTTTCTAGTGGTGCAGCTCTGTGCTGCCTTCAGGAGAATCGGACACCAGAGCATCATCCATAAAATTTCACCCACATGGCATTTATTGAGCAAACCAGAGCTTTCAGTGGAAAAACAAAAGTTCTAGATCCTTTTAATGCCATACAAATATGAGACAGAAACATGGATTATATCTTTATATAGACCTATTGATTTATAGTTTTACTGGACAGAAATTACAAAGAACAAATCTGGTTCTTAATCAAATCCTAATGAGTCAAATTGAAAGTGTC